>PVJH01044287.1:0-13091 GCA_004026705.1 Nesogale talazaci | reverse complement strand
GTTTCAGCGCCCACCTCCTCCCCAAGCCAGGGAAAAGCACGTGCATTTACCAGTTGGCGACACATCTGTCCTCTGGGAAGCAGCCCCAACTGCCAGCAGGGGCGAAAACAGGGCTAGAAATCTCCCCCTTCCCACTCTGTCCTTCCAGGGGTCCGTGGAGGACATGGCCTGAGGAGATCTGGGGGTGGCGGGCATCCAAGATGAAGGAAGAGACATCCAAGATGATGTCTGGGCTCCTCCCAGAGCCTGACTCTGGTCCTCAGGTTGCCTCTGTGGCCTGGAGTGGGCCATGTCTCCTCAGGGAGGGCTAGGAAGATTGGTGGCTGCTCTGAGTCTGGGTTGCGTTATCAGGAGAAGGGCACTGCGCTTGGTAAAGCAGAGGGGAGGGTTGAGCCCCGGTGGCGTAGTGGTTGTGCGCGGGACTGCGGCCCACTGGGACGGAGGTTCAATTCCAGCAGTGGGGCTGGGCCTCCTACTCCCACCACGGGAGAGCCGTGATGCCCAAAACACTAAAAAAAAAAAAAAAAGCAGAGGGGGGAGGGTAAAGGAAACACCCCTTGATGGAATGACTTTCCACTGGGGCTGCAAGGAGTGGCTCGACGGCACCAAGGACCGAGAGAATGACCCGGGATCGGGCAGCGTTTCCCTCAGCTCCCCAGAGGGTCGCTGGGAGTTGGTGAACACTGTGGAGCCTGACCAGCACCACAGACGGACAGCGATGACAGCAGACACACTGCAGTTTGCTCCAGGCTGCTCACCCTCTCCGGGGAGCCTGGGGCACAGCGGTTAGATGTTCTGGGGCTGAGCGGAAGGTCAGCCTTGGAAACAACCCAGTCTGATCGGAAAGACCTGCTCCAGGGCTCAAAATTGACTCCCTGGCACAATTTCTTTCTAAATCATTTTAGTGGGGGCTCATACAATTCTTATCACAATCTATCCACCCATCCATCCATTGGATGTCAAGCACATTTGTACATTTTTTTTGGGGGGGGCATCACTGCCCTCTGGTGGTCGTGGGAGCTACCCAGCCTTGCTCCTGGAAAGCTGCTGCTGGATTTGAACCGCCAAGCCAGTGGGCCGCAGTCCCGCACTCAACCACTACGCCACTGGGCTCAGCCCACATGTGTACATTTGTGGCCATCATCCTTCTCAAAACATTTGCTTTCAACTTGAGTCCTTGGTATCGGATCCTCATTTTACTCCACCCTTCCTCCCTCCTTCCCCATTGATAATTGTGTTAGGGTAAACTGGAGAAACAAATTCATAAACACGCATATGAGTATCTTATATACATCAGGAAGAGGTTTATATACAGGAGGAATGGAACATTGAGAAAGCATCCCAACCTAGTCCAGTCCAAGTCCATAAGTCTGATATTAGTCCATATGTCAGATACCAATCCATTAGCATTCTTCAGACTCACGAAGCACATGCAATGATGTCAGGACAAACACAGGCCAGTGGGTGCAGAGTCTTGTGTATCCAGTGACGGTAGAAGCATCTCAGCTTTGGCAGGGGTCTCCATGTGGCTTCTCCTCTTGTTCCTCCAGGACTCAGGGTCTATCAGCATGATGCCACCTTGTCTTGTTTGTAGAGCGTCTCCCAGGGACTGAGTTGATAGTCTCTCACATCCATGGGGGAACTATTGCAAGATTTCCCACAATTCTTGAGAAAGCTATGCCCATACAGAGATCTCATTGGCTATCTCCAGATTGATAGGCTAGACTCCACCCCTCCACTCTTAATCAAATTGGCACCAGAGCACATGACTGCCACAATTTATAAATTATTGTTATTTTTTCATGTTTATTTTCATATACTGACTGATGCCTCCCTTCACCCACTTTTCTGTTGTCCATCCCTCTGGGAGGAGATCATTGTGATCAGTTCTCCCTTTCTACCCCAACCTTTCTTTTACCCTCCTGTTATCACTTCTTTCATTATTGGGCCTGAGGGGTTTATCTGTTTGGGATTCCCGTGTTTCCAGTTCCTATCTGTACCAGTGTACATCCTTTGGTCTAGCCAGATTTGTAAGGTAGAATTGTGGCCATGATAGTGGGGAGCAGGAAGCATTAAAGAAGCATTAGAGGAGGGCTGAGCCCCACTGGCGTAGTGGTTGTGTGCGGGGCTGCAGCCCACAGGGTTGGCAGTTCCAATCCAGCAGCAGCTCTCTAGAAGCAAAGGTGGACTTCATACTGCCACCAGGGCAGTGATGCAAAAAAAAAAAGAACTAGAGGAAAGATGTATGTTTCATTGGTGCTATACTGCACCCCGACTGGCTCATCTCTTTCTTGTGACCCTTCTGTTAAGGGGATGTCCAGTTGCCTACAGATGGACTTTGGGTCTCCACCCTGCACTCCCCCTCCTTCACAATGACATGATTTTTTTGTTCTTTGTTATGCCTGATCCCTAATCCCTTCGACACTTTGTGATCACACAGGCTGGTGTACTTCCTCCATGTGGACTTTGTTGCTTCTCTGCTAGATGGCCACTTGTTTATCTCCAAGCCTTTAAGACCTCAGAGGCTTTATCTTTTGATAGTCGGGCACCATCAGCTTTCTTCACCACCCATTTGTCTTCAGCACCCATTTGTCTTCAGCGATTGTGTTGGGAAGGTGAGCAGCATGGAATGCAAGGCAGTTTCTTGAGCTTCCCCATCTAACATGAAACAAAAGACATCTCCTGGCTTGCTGAGAGTGAGGGGGGCTTGAAGCAGGTGTCAAGGAAGAAGAAGGAGAGCAGCCTTCAGGATGGCTTCTGACTCAATGTCAGAAGATCTGAACCATCACAGCACGGCCGATGAAGCGCATCAGGAGACGGGAAGAAACGGCCGTCGAGGGCTGAGTCTCAAGTGGACCCACAGTCAATGCTCAGGGAGGCAGATCACAGGAAAAGTTGCATTGGGCACAGCTGCCACACAAGACCTGACCTTTCCCACCTCGAAGAATAAAGAGGTCCCTTTGAGGACCCAGGTGGACCTGACCCCAGTCCTAGTGTGTTCAATGGCCGCGAAAGCTGGATACCGACTGTTGAATAACGACGGACGGATGGATGTGAATGCTGGTGCTGGCGAACAAAGACCGGAAGTACCGTGGATTGCCGAAAGAACAAGCACACCCGTCTTGGAAGAGCAGAACCAGCAGGTTCTCGAGACACAAGCATGGTGAGGGCTCATCTCAAAGTGCTTTGGACGTGTTGTCAGGAGAGACCAGTCCCTGGAGCAAGACCCCACGCTCGTTAAGGCAAAGGGGCAACAGAAAGGAGAACGTGGGATAGCCTGACACCGTGGCGGCAGCAGTGAGCTTCAAACACACAATGCAGTGAGGACTGGGCTGTGTTTCCCTCTTTTTGTACACAGGGTCCCTGACGGTAACAGTAACAACAACAGCAATGGCAAGAGGGCGTTCAGAAAGACTTCAGAGAGGAGGGCATGCCTTCGTGGGTTTTGAAGGACGAGTAGGAGCTCAACTCAAGGACAAGGTTTGGCAGACAAGGAGAGTCCTAAGTAGATGGAACCACGTGCACCACGGCGGTTCCAGTGCCTTTTATTTGGCCTGGTTTTGAAAAAACAAACAAACAAACAAACAAACAAACAAACCCAAACTCAAAGAAACACCTAACCAAAGTAAGGAAAACAACGAAGGTCACAGACTTGCTCCACTGCAAAGCTCCGACAGGGTTGCCTCCTGGGTCACTACAGACGGAGCGAGCCAGGTAGGGTCGAAGCACAGTTCGCCGCGGAAACGAGCGCCAGCCTCCCCGCGTTCTTTGACAGGAAGGCGAAGCAGCGTCGCCGGGGAAACGACACGAAATCCCGCTTCTTCCCACAGCGATCGCTCCCGGAGATGTGCAAAAGAAGCAATTAGAACTGTTCTCCCGGCCCTCGGGGGCCCTCGGGGCGCTGGCGGTGTTCCGACTCCTCAGCCGGGCGCGTCAGTTACGGGAATCTGAGACGCCTGTGGAAATCCACGGCGCTGCCCTCCCTGGAGGCCTCTGTAAGCCTGGCATCTCGAGTCAAAGGGCGAGGAGTCAGGCCCGACTTGGACCGCCGACGCCCCGCCCCGCCCCGCCGACAGGTGTGTTCGGGACACTCGGACGCCGGCGCTTGGCGCGCGTGGCGCGGGCCCGGCGCACCGCTCGGGAAATCGTGCGCCGCGCGCCCGCCCCGGCCTGGGTTCCCACGGCAACCGCAAGCGCCGCCGCACGCCCCATCGCCGAAGTGACGGGGGGGGGGGGGGGGGGGGGGGGGGGGGGGGGGGGGGGGGCCCGCGGGAGCGAAGATCCGGAGCTCGGATTCCGAACGGGAGCCCAGCAGCGCGGCTGGAGAGGCACCGCAGCTGGTGCCTCTCCCGAGAACCTAGCCCCTGGGGCCTGCCGCCTCGCGCCGGCCTTCCGTGGGCACCCAGCACCTCCCCACCCACAAACGACTCTTTGAATGCTTTCCCGGGGGCTGCACTCTCCGTTGTCCAGGTGGGGAGATGGAGAAGCGGACGGTGTGCCCCCAAATCTCAGGGCAAATCGGGGTGGGGGGACCAAAGCCAGCCTCTGTGCCAGGTAGCCAATTCCCAATTCTCAGCCCCGCTGAGTGACAGGCAAGGACAGGGCGCTGGGACCGCCGTGGGTTCCCTGTTCATATCTGCTGATAACCGACTGTGGCCTTAAACCGCTCTCCTGCCTGGGTCTCTGAGTTGGGGACAGCAGGACCCCTATCTGGGAGTATGGTCACAATTAGGAGAAGGAAGGCTTGTGACAGTAGCATGTAAGCTGCCCAGCCCCTTGCACCTACCAAGGGCCATTGCGTCCCCCTCCTGCAGCCGTCTGGTCCCTGTCGTCATCACCCCATCATCACCCCAACCCCTGCAGCCTCCTTGACATCCAGCAGCATGCTTGGAGGGCTCATACTGGCCAGGAGTTTGCCCTGCTGTGTATGTCGGGGACTGTGTACTGTACGTTCGCGTGCTCTGAGGGTACACGGGCAGTGTTAAATGTATGTACACGGGGCAGGGGGGGTGCACACGTGCCAAGCATATGTACACTGGTAACTGTGTACTTGGGATTTCCGTTGGCGGGCGCGTATGTAAATGCATTTCAGGCTGCATGGTGTGTGCGCCCAGGTGCATGTTGTGAAGTTGGGGCATATGTGTTTACACATGCATCTATTTGTGTCTTTCTTGGTGGAGACGCATGTCTAGAGGGCATTTGTGGGGATGTATTTGGGGAGTGCAGAGGGGTTTGCCTGCGCTGGTGCGTGGCTGGGAGGATGCAGGAGGGTCTGGGATGTGGGGTTCTCGGCTCATGCTCCTGCCCTCGCCTGGGCGGCCTTGCTCCTACAGCGTGGGTCTGTGGCCGAGGTCACTGGCAGGTACAGGCTGCCTCCTGCCTCCTCCACAGGCCTGTGACCTACCAGCTGTTTGTCCCAAGCGGGCACCACTTGCAAAGGGGAGGCTGGGGGTGAGCCCCGGGCCAAGGTTCTGAGCCACCCCTCCTGCCCAGCCTCCTCCCTCCCCACAGCAGGAGCAGCAGCGGGAAAGGTTGGCGGAGGGGGGCTATTTTGGGAGCGTCTCCTTAGCAACAGCTGCCACGGCCGTCTGTGGCGGTTTTTCTATAGGTGCTAAAATATTCCACCCTGGTGACTAGTGAGTGCTGGGGGGTGGGCAAGGGTGGGGATGGGGGCGGGCGAGACCACCCAACTGCTCCAGGCCCAGGGCCCAGCCTGCTGGAATAGGCCCTGAGTCTCTGGACCCCCAACACCTCCTCCCCCCGCCACTTCTGGACTTCGCTCCAGGGACGTAAGGACTCCGAGGGGGGCCAGCTGTGCTCTGGTGTGATTTCTGATCTAAGCAGCTGCACAGCCCACCCTTGCCCGTCTGCAGAATGGACTGGCGGGATTTTCAGACACTCTCTCGGACCAAACCTCAGGGCTCGGTGGCTCTGGCACTGGGTAGTGACCCTTCCTCTCTCTTCCTCAGCTGTCCTGGCTGCCTAGCCAGGTTCCTCTCCCCTCCTCTCTGCCCCCTGCACAGACCCTCAGCAACCCCGTGGGGACCCAGGAGACCTGAGTGGGCTCCCAGAGGAATCCGGTAAGAGAGAGTTTGGCCGGCCTGACATGACCTTGCTCCAGAAAGGAAAAGACAAAACGGTTCAAATTCTGCCTTAGACACTTGTTGACTCCTAGGGTGACCCCAGAGAAGTCGCGACCGCTCTGTGTCCTCACCTGGGCAGCAGGGATGGCGGCAGGCAGGCTACCTCGCAGAGCTGAGGAGAGGGGGTTGAGAATGGAACAGGCAAGGCGAGTAGGCCAAGCCCTTTACTGAAGGACTCAGTTTCCACAGGTCCTGAGCTGCACAGCGAGTCACTCTTCGAGGGAGCTAACTCTGGCCCCGCTAGGCCAAGGCCCTACAAGAATGTGACCCCTGCCTCAGTTTCCCCCTCGGTAACAGTGCCTGTATTGCGGTGCTCTTATAACGATGAGATGAGATGGTATGGTGCCTGGGAAGGGCTTAGAACAGCGGTTCTCAGCCTGTGGGTCGTGACCCCTTTGGGGGGGTGGCGCGACCCTTTCACAGGAGTGGCCCGATTTTTAACAGTAGCAAAAGGACAGTGATGAAGAAGCAGCCAAAATAATGTTGTGGCTGGGGGGTGGGGGTCACCACCACATGAGGAACTGTATGAAAGGGTTGCAGCAGGAGGAAGGTGGAGAACCCCTGGCTTAGAATGTGCTGGGAGCAGGGTACGTGATCTGTGGGGCTCCTTCTCTGCCCCAGGGGTCCCCCACCAGATACCCCTCTATAGCATCCCCTGTCTCAGGTTCTCTGGCTGAATTGTATACCCCTCTAAGGAGAAGACTACTTGCTCTTCCAGGCCACCCCAATACAGATGTGGCCCGAGGGAAGCCACTTGCCCAGAGTCCCACAGACTCTTAGACGAGAGGCCCTGCGTCCTTCCACTTATCTCACACGATCCCCTGCGCCCACCTCAAATAGCATAGGAGCTGTTCAAACATGGGTGATGGTGGCATCTTTATGTCTTCCAATATCTTCAGAGGAGCCCTGGGCACAGGCACTCCCCACCCACTTGACATGGGAGGAAACTGGGGCTCCAAATGGACAGGTGATCTGCCCAAGGTCATACAGAAGTCAAAAGGTAGAGGCTCAGGGGTTCCTGAATCTCCCCCTGTCTGGGGCGGAGCGCTCTGTCTCCCCATTCCTGTCCTGCCCTCAGGGTCCCCACTCACCTCCCCCCAGGCATCAGCCTAAGGCCAGCCAAGTCCCCATGACCTGAGGCTCACTTTTGCCCTGTCATGTGGCAAGTCTCCGCCACCACGATGCCCACCTCCACCCCCCAGAAATCACTGCCCTGCCCCCTCTTCCTCCTCCAAGTGTGACCTGGCATGGGGCAGGTTGACTTACGCTCCGGCCCCTGCACGCACCCTGTTTCCATCGCTTCCCTGCACCCTAGATTTCAGGCCAGACCTCTGGCCATGCCAGGAGACCACTGGTCACTTATCTCATCCTAGACCTCCCACTCTCAGTCCTGGGGAGGCACACCTGCCACATGCCCGACACTGATCAGATGTCCAGGCTTTGAAGTCCTCATATCCCTTCACACAGCAGGGGTCATCCAGCAGAGGCTCACGGCGCTCCTAGGTGCTTGCCCGCCTGCCATGGTGCAGCGGTCAGGTGATGTCCGAGGGATGTCCGCTGTCCAAGTCTGTACAAAGGAGAAGGGGGACAGAGAAGAGACTGCTGTCATGTTCTCTGAGCATCGGCGATGGCCTGTACATTCGACCTGCCCCAGGGAGCGGGCTCCTGGGATACGCAGAGGGAACGTAATTTGTTCTAGCACACAACGGCTCATTCCAGTGTCTGAACCCCTGGTGGCCAGGCTCTGGTGCCCACTCCAGAAGAACCATACTTGGGTCCAGCTTCGGGATGAACACTGGGTGGGCACCCAGAATTGGGTGATCAAATGATTTCAGCTGGGCTGGGGGGTGGCCTTCCGAGGGTTGGTGATGTCCGGGTTCCCTGGGAGAAGAGCGAGATTTGGAAAGGAAAGACCACTTGTGCCAGGGCAGGGAGCTATGGACACACCTGGTGTGTTCTAGGATGGGGGGGGGGGGAATCGGATATCAGGATGTGAGGGGCAGGGTGAGGTGGGCCTGGGCCTTTGGGGTGGCCACGGCCCCCGCATGGGAAAGGAGGTGGTTCTCACACGACAAGAGGTGCTTGGGTGGGTGGTGCTGGGGGGCTGCTCCATGCTGTATCATGTCTCAGCTAGACTTTTGGGGTGCTTCTGGCTCTCCTTTCGGGTGGGGGCTGGAACCCCTAGTCAGCAACCGCCAGGTTCCGAGAGCGCCTGGCTGTCTCCTCTCTCTGTCTTCTCCTCTTGTCACCCTGGAGCGGGGGCGGTCCCTCCTGCCTCCTCCAGGGCCCGTGGCCGTGGCCGAGGAAGCCGCTGTCTCCCGGGACTCTGGGGGCGGGCGAGGCTCTCCCCACACGCTCGCAGGAAAAAAGCGCTGTTTCTCCCTTATTAAGACAGCCGTGGGTACGGCAGCGAGCAAAAAGTCTGACTTTGGGGTGGGCTCCGCCACGCCCCCCGGTGACCTTGCCAGCGGTTCGGGCCGCCTCTGGTCCTCAGTTTCCCCTCCGGTAAAATGGGGCGGAGCTAACTGATTCTTAAGCCTCCCTCCCGCCAGACCGTCTCGTCTCCCTCCCAGGTGGGTGGGCAGGGCCCTTCCCTGTGGGCGCTCTGGGAGGGTGAGGGGACGGCCAGGTGCCGCGGGATCCTGGGCGACCCTCTGTCGCCAGTGGCCTTCGAGCCTCAGTCGGAACCGCTCCGATTGCCCCCGGGGGCTAGATAACCCGGGAGTGGATCTTCGGAACGGGTTCGGGGACGAGCGCTCCCGGAGCTAGAAGGAAAACCCGGGCCGGGGAGAGGCGGGAGCGGGCCGCGCAGCCCCCAGCCCCTGGGCGCCCCGGGCGCCCCGGGACCCCGCGGGAGGGCTCGGACTGTGGGTCAGGCGGAGGGGGCGGGGCAGCGGCAGGCCCCTCGGGCCGCCCGGGGCGCCGGGGCGGGAGGGGGGGTGCGCAGCCTCCGCAGCGGGGCGCGGGTCACGTGCGAGGAGGGGCGAAAGTCGCGGAAAGCGGGGCGGCGTGCCGCGAGTTGGGAGTTCTCGGCGCGCCGCGGGCGGCGGGAGCTCGGGCTCCCGGGCGAGTCGGGGGACGGGCGGCGGCGGGAGCCCGGCTCGGAGACTCCGGGGGTGGCACGGAGGGCGCTGGAGAAGGAGAGCCAGGACCCAGCCCGGGAGGCAGCCGCCGGGGCGCGCGGGGACAGAGCCGGGCCGGGGCCGAAGGCGGCCGGAGAGACGCGGGGAGGGAGGGCGGCGGGGGCGCGGGCTGGGACCCGCGGGGAGAGACCGGGCGAAGCCGCGGGGGGGACGGACCGGGACCGGGACCGGGACCGGGGCGGGAGCGGGAGCCGCAGAGCCCGAGGGCGCGGCCGAGCCGGGCGGCGGGGGGCGGTCGGGTGAGCCAGGCGGGTGAGCCAGGGGTCGCGGGACGGAGGGCGCGGCGCGGGCCAGGGCGCAGGGCCGGGGGCAGCGCGCGCGCGGGGCGCACTGACAGCGAGGGAACGGCGGGGGGCGGCGGCGGCGGGGGGCGCGAGCGCGGGCGGCCGCGCGGGATGGGGCCCCGGACCCCGCGCTCTCTGCCCGGCCGCGGCCGACGGGGCTGACGCCGACACGGCGCCCGGGGCGCGGCGCGGGCGAGCGCTGAAAGTTGGGCGGCCCGCGGGGAGCGGCGCGGGACGGCCCCGAGGCGCGGAGACCCCGGGGCCCAGGCAGAGCGCGCCCGGCGGCCGGGGAAGGGGCGGGGGCCGCTGGCCGAATCCGTGGGGCAGGGGTGCCCGGGCTCCCCTCTCCGCGCCCAGGACGCCCGCCAGCCGGACTGCGCCGTGGGATGTAGCGCCGGCTCGCCGGTTCCCGGACACCCGTCGGACCCTCCGCCCCGCGGTAAGCCGGACACGCGCCCACCTCGGGCACCGTCCATCCGTGTGTCCAGCCGCATGCTTTGTGTCTCCCGGGGTCGGGTTCCTAGGACACAGCCCTCTCTGCCTGACCGAGGTCCGGCTGCCCGGCGCGGTCCCGTGACTCTGGGGGAGCCGCGGACTCCCGTGCGTCTGTGCGTCGTCGCCGTAGTGTAGCAGCCGGGCTGTTGGCTGGAAACAGGGAGGGGAAGGACGCCTTGACCTCTTGCCCTGGCTACGACCTTTCCTTGCCTCCACTCCACCCTCCCACCCCCCAGTTGTCAAGCCCAGATGTTGTCGGGAGGATCACAGGAGGCAAAGGGTCCCCTTGCCATCCCAGTCCCCCAACAGCGGCATGTTTGAAAATGTCATTGTGATCGGACAGCGAACAAAACCCGCTTGTCCTGTGTGGAGCATGGACTTGGTGCCAGGCAACCTCAGGGCAGGCGGTGCGGGAGCATGGCCTGGCTGGCCGGTTGGAGGCAGGTTGGGAGCCACTCATGCACACAGAGACTGTTCTCCCTCCTCTGCAACTAGCGGCACGATTTGCCCCTCACCTGCACCTCTGCTGCAAGTACCCTGACTGCCCCAGGGGCGGCAGGAGATGCAGAGACAGTAAGCAGAACTTTGGGGGGGGGGGTGCTGCATTAGAGGCACAGGTGTTCTGGCTTGAGGGGAGCAGGAGGAGGTGTGTGTGTGTGGAGAGAGAGAGAGAGAGAAAAGTATCCATACCTCCGTACCAGTCCTGTGACCTCTAGATTGGGGGGGGGGGTCTTTGTTGAGGTGGCATGGGACACTGTTAGCAGGACTTCAGGGCCCAAGAGCCACCTGTGGCCCAAGCTTGACCCTGGAGGAGCAGAGGCAGCAAAAGGTAGTGGGACAAGCACTAGGGGACCACATGGCCGAGCAAAGGCCACTGAAGCTGAGAAGACGTACCCCAGAACCTTGGGCTCTCTTCTCTGTTGGAGGGGAGTGGGCTCTTTCTATGCGGTAGGCCTCACATACCAGCCGGCAGCCGGTCAGCTCAGCTGGCCCCAAGACCCCCCTTAGGGCAAGTCTCCTTTCCTCCAGGGGATGGAGATCCACTGACCTCTGAGGGACCACATTAAGCCGAGGGCCTTCTGCAGACGGTGCAAAGTGCTGGGCGGCGGATGGCCCCAAGGATTCATTTCCTTTTTGCGAGCAGTTAATAGCGGGGGTGGGGGCCTGTGGCCTCAAGGAGAGAAACCCCTGAGAACACCAGGGTCTGGGAATGAGCGAGCGGGATCTGTCTGGGGCTTGGGTGTCCCTTGGGTTAGCCTCGGAAAGGAAACGTCTGTTGCTAAAAAGTCTTTGGAGCCGACAGGTACAGGGTGCTTGTGGAGCTGCTGAGTGACCTTGCTCAGCTCACTTGGCCTCCCTGAGCCTCAGTTTCCCCTCTTGAAGCATGGGGACGTGGGCATCGGCCTTCTGGGCGCCATCTGATTTCTGAAAGCAGCGTGCAGGAAGGCAGAGCGTAGTAGGTTCTGAAGAGATGTGCGGTACAGAGACGGGAGCTCGGGCTTGGAGATGTTGCAGAAACTGCTGCTGAGACGGGAGGGGAGGGGAGGGTGGGGGAACAGTGTAGGCTCACGGGGCAGGCTGGTTCCTAATGTGGATCTGGGGGCGGCGGGGGCGGATGCTGAGGGGGGGTGTGAGGAGGAGGGGGCCCCTCTGCAGGGACCACTGAGTCACGAGGACATGTAAGCGACATGACAACCGGCAGCATGGTAACCAGGAGACTAGCGACGGTGGGAAAAGGAGCTGGAGCGGCCTGTTGGGGGTGGTGGGACTCGCAGCACTGGGCTGGAGGGTCCAGGGGAGCGTTCTGCATGTGGGGGAGGGAACCCGAGGCCAGATGGGCTGGGGCTAGGTGGATGCAGCTGAGAGTGGGGGGGGGGACCCCACGGGGTCCTTGGGCAGGGGGCCTTTTCCCGCACCTCCCCAGGCTCCTCCATTCGCTCCTCCACATCTCCACTCTTCATGCCTCTCCCCCTAGCATGCCAAATTTGGCTCACGCAATCTGTCGTCTCTTCTGAGATTGGCACCAGGACCAAAGCAGAGCACATTACATCACCGCCGCTTCCCCCTGCACGAGGGGAGAAGGAGCAGGAGGGGGCAGAGGGACAGAGGGACAGGCAGGGTGGGACCAACACGCAGCCCACAACTTTCTCTCCCGCTACACCCCCCCGCCCCCTGCAATCCCAGGTGCCGGGGGCTTCTGGGGACAGTCAAGCAGGACCCAGGCTCTAATCTTGGGGGGGATCCTAGAGCCAGGCGAAGCCAGACTCTGCTGATGCCCACTACTGGCTCTGGGCCTTGGGAGGTTTGCCCTGTGACCTTGGATAGATTCTCTGCCTCCTCCAGGCAGAGCACACACATCTGTGCAGAGGAGAGCAGGCCACGCCGGATCCGGGTGACTCTCCTGAACCGGGTGCCCTTGAGTCCCACTGTTCTCCTGGGTGCAGGGGGGGAGGGTGACTTTCCCATCTCTCCGTGACCTTGAGCTGCAACCTCCCCTCCCTAGGCCTCCAGGTCCCCACCTGTAAAATGGGGTTGCTGGGACGTCAAGAGTACTTCGAGAGACATTCTCGTTGCCTGGGCAAGGAGACAGGGACCAGGAGAGAAGATGGTCTGTAGTCGCCAAGACCCAGGCCCTCAAGGGGCTCTGTTTGGGGGAGGTGGGGGTGACTTGGCTCTCCAGAGAAGCTTTGAGGTGTCTGGACCAGTCAGAGGACTTGGGGACTCCAATCGCTGGTCCGGTGCCTGAGCCCTACCAGAGTGGAAGTCAGTGCTCAGGGTGCAAAGAGGAATGGTCCCGGTCACAGCGAGGCCTTAGAGCTGGAGGAGGCAGAGCTGGGGCTGACCCTGGGGCTCCTGGCCTTGCCTGCGGAAAGACGGACAGACAAGCAGGACAGACATCTAGGGCCCGGGAGCTTTTCGGGCCACTTCAGAGTTCATTCAGGTTCCCTCCTTCCTCTGCTCCTTAGCAACGAGACACCCCCCCCCTCTACCTCCACTCCCCGCCCTGGGCACGACCACCCCCTCCA
>PVJH01044286.1:0-13088 GCA_004026705.1 Nesogale talazaci | reverse complement strand
CCTGCTCTTGCACGCCCCTCCCCCCCCATTGCCCCCACACATCCGCATCCTTTGGGAGCGTGGCCACCAGGAAGTGTCCGGAGCTGGCATTTCGGGCTAGTCTGTGCACCCCTCACTCCTGACAGGTAATATTGTCACTGCAGCCTACTTCACAGTCAGGGTGCCAGGACCCCAGAGCACAGCCCGACAGCCTTCCCACTGCCTGCCTACCTACTCAAGCGTGCATTTCTCAACCAGCCCATAAAACCAGTTTCCCCAGGCCCTCACTAGCTGGTCCCCACCTATTGGGCGTGCCTCCTGCTGCACTTGGGGAACAAAGGCAGTCTGTTGGGGATGGGAAACCGCCAGGGAGGTTGAAGCCAAGCGATAGGCAGGGTTACATTACCCCGTAAGTTCTATGGGCTTGTGTTTACACTCTAATCTTAACCTGCAGTGAGCAATTTCATATTTTTCCACCACATCAAAGATGTAGCGCGCGCAAGGCCTGACTGGCCTCTGTCTGTCTCCTAGCCCCTCAGTACCTACCGACAAAGCCACAGTCTCGTTGGGCTTGGACAGTCCCTGACAGGAGCAGAGAGGCCCCAGCAGTCCACTGGGTTACGAGGTGGGACGCTAACTGTAAGGTCAGCAGTTCTAACCCACCAGCCACGCCTTGGTAGGAAAATGAGACTGTCTACTCCCAGAAGGATTGACAGCCATGGAACCTACAGAGGCCACAGTACTCTGTCCTCTAAGGCGGCTGAGCTGGAATCAACTTGATGGCCGTAGGGTGACAGGGATGGCGTCACCCAATCGGCAAGGTGAGTGAGTGCTGGCTAAGCTGTGGTGAGCCTTGTCCCCCCATCCAAGGTGGATGTGAGACTGGATGTGGATGTGAGACATGTGAGACTGCCCACTAGATTAGTAAGCACGAGTCGGCCCTTGCTTCCTGGTGCCTCTGTCCCTGTACAACAGCAAATACAGTCCTCTCTCTGCTTGCAGTTTCTTGTTTTCCAAACCATTCCATGGGGAGCTCTGACCCATAGCAGACCAATTCCACAGGTCAGCCACACCCAGCAGGCGTGGACAATTGGGACTGCAGTCCGTTTCAAGACATCTTCTTCCTTCTTGAGCAACTTGATACCAGCTCTCCTTTACTCTCCCCCAGCACCCCCTCCAGCCCCCTGGAACCCTTATTCTATTCGCTGTCTCTCTGGGTTCATCAATCCTGGGTTTCATACGCTGAACAACAGACAAACATAACAAAAACTCAAGAGGGCTACCTACAATGACAAAATACATCAGACATAAACCCCAATGTGAAGAAACACTCACACACACACACACACACACAAACACACACACATCACACAGAAAATCTTGAAAACTAGATCAGGCCCAGAGTGTCTCAGAGAGGAGATCAGCTGACAAGGTTTTAACCATTCAAGTCAGGTTTATCATTTTGATCTCTCACTGTCATCTAATTCTGTTTGGGAACCAGTTTGTTCCCATCCCTTGATTTTGGATGGGGGGAAATCCACTGGAGGCTTAATTCCTGGTGTTAGCTTTTTTATCCCCCTGTGTTGAGAATTTCCATGAGGGCAAACAATGTTTAAAAATTAAGCAGTATATGGGCTGAGCCCCGGTGGTGTAGTGGTTTTGCGCATGACTGCGGCACACTGGGATGAAGGTTAAATTCCAGCTCCACAGGAGCAAAGGCTGGGCCTCCTACTCCCACCACCGGAGGGCAGTGATGCCCCCCCAAAAAAACACCCCCAAAAATTAAGCAGTATGGGACTGAGCCCCGGTGGCGTAAGTGGTTGAGTGCGGGACTGCAGCCTACGGGCTTGGCGGTTCAAATCCAGCAGCGGCTCTCAAGAGCAGCACTGGGTAGCGCCCACAACCACCAGAGGCAGTGATGCCCTCCTCCACCCCCCCCCCAAAAAAAAGCAGTATGGTCTTGACGTGTGGAACCATCCAAGTATCTGGTGAGAAGGCCCCTGGGTCCATCATCACTCACGGCAGCTTCAGACGTGCCGACTGCAAAGGCCTCAGAGAGGCGGAATGGAGACTGGTTCCCATTCACTCCCTCCCATGGTCAGACCTGGAGGTACAGGTCTGACCCACATCCCCCCACACACACACACCATTTGGAAGATTCTCGAGTAAAGGACTTAAATAGGTTGAATATAAATCTAAAAAGCCAAAAGATTGGCAGTTTTTAGTCCCCCCAGAAAGACCTGGGAGAAAGGCCTGGTGATGTCTGTCCCCAAACCCAGCCATTGAGAAAACCCTGTGGGCAGTTCTATTCAGACACACGTGAGTGTGGGGGGTGGGGGTGGGGGTGGGTAAGTAATTGGCAATGAGTCAGAATTAACCTCAAGGTTAAATGCTCAACTGCCCTCTGAAAGGGGGAGGATTGGGAAGAAAGGCCTGGCCTCCCCATCCCTGGGGTGCTGCTTCCTGTTGGGCTTGTCTCTATTACTGTGGTTAGTTAGTTTGTTTTCCTGTATATGAAATGCAGGCTAGACTACTCTATGGAGAGGGTATCTGGATTCATGGATTCTCGGTAGGGAGAAGAGGCTGGGGCAGGCGGGGGGAATGGGAGTTGATGACCGTGAGTCCAAGAAAGAAGAAAATGTTCTAAAATGAATTGTGTGCTATGTGAATCATATGCCAATGACTTGTTGTTGTTGTTGTTTAAAAAAGAAGAGAGAAACCAAGCTCCGGAGAGCAGTTCTGCTCTGTACCCACCAGTCACCGTGAGTGGGGATTTACTCAGGGGCAGTGGACACTGACCACGAGCCAGAGTGAGGACTCCGTGTCTGCCCCTCCTCTTCTTCGTCTTCCTCCTCTCCCCGGGAACAGCAGGGCACTAACGCCCAAGCTTTCCCCAAAAGGTATTAACTTGTTTCGGGTATCAATTCTGTGATGGCGTCTATTATTATCCCCATTTTTCAGACAAGGAAAATGAGGCACGGAGAAAGGAAGTGGTCTGACCAAGGCAGCGCTAAGATGCGAACAATGCCACTGGTTCCACACTTCCCGCCCACTGGCCTGGGATCATCCTGCATTCAGCATCATTGCATGTATTTTGTGAGGCTGAAGATTAATTTATAAATTGGCATGGGACAGATGGGCTAGTACCAGACTTATGGACTTCCTCTGGACTGGGGTGGGATGTTTTCTCAATATTCAATTGCTCTTGTATATAAAACTCTTATACACGTATCTCTGAGTTTGTTTCTCTAGTCTACCCAGACTAACACAGCTCTCATATTCAGAGGAGTTGTGCAGTCATTTCCTGGGGCAGTCTAGCTGATGCCGGGTGGAAGTGGGGACAGTGGTGGCCTGCAGGGGCTACCTCATTGTAGAACACGCATGTGTTCTCCCTGGTAACCAGGTATGGAATGCCATGCCGTAGCATAACCACCAAAGCTATTGCTACCCCTTATTTACTTAGCACCTACTACGTCTCGGGCCCTCTGCGAACGTGATCTCTGATCACTACCTGCGATTTGGGCCCCTCTTCCAACCCACAGCGACCCCATGAAGAAAAGACTGAAGCGCTGCCTGATGCTGCACCGTTCTCCCAGTTCTTTGAGCCCACTTGCAGGCACGGTGCCAATCCATCTCTTTGAGGTGTCTTTTTCGCCGCCCTTCTGCCCAGCGGGGTGTTTCTCCGGGGACTGGTCCCTCTGGATGACATCAGTCAAGGATGGAGGCCGAGGTCCTCCATCTTCATTCCCAAGGAGCATTCTGTGAAGGCTCTTCCTCTCCCCGGACACACTTGTTTGTTCCTCCGGCAGTCTGTGGTCGACTCAACATTCTTTGCCAACACCCTCATTCCGAAGCCTCGGATGCCCCAACTCTTCTTCAGCCTTCTTGACTCGTTGTTTTTTTGTTTTGTTTTTTTTTTTGCACACCCATGAGGAGATGGAGGCTATGGTGCAGGTCAGGCACATCTCTGTCCCCGGGTGGCATCTTTGCTTTTAAGCCCTTTAATGCTTTGCCCAATGCTGTCCTTTGATTTCTTGGCTGCTGTTTCCATCCATGAGCATTGGTCGTGGAGTCAAGCAACCTGAACGCCTTGTCAACCTCTGACTGTGCTCCCCCTATCAGGACACACTCGCATCCACAGGAGACAGCTGACAGGGGAAGGCATAATCCGAGAGTGAGGATCTGAGCAAAGCCACAAGCTCTTAGGTGCGGAAGATCTTTATTCTACCAGATGCAAGACAAGACAATGATCTGAGAAGTTTTTCACAGCGGCTGGACACTTTCTTTCACAGGGACATGTCAGCACTTACTGGGAACTTCGGACTCAGTGGCAAGGGAACTGAACAGGGTCTGTGCGTGTCAGGCCTGAAAGCGTGTTTGGGCTCCATTTCCTCCTCCTCCCATCTCTCAGATTCACAGTGCCTTAGGGTTTCCTCATTGTCATGAAGAATTTATGAATCCAGGGGGGTGGCTGATTCTACTTGGTAAGAACAAAAAGTCAAATTGATATTGTAATACAACGGTCCATCACAGTGACTTCTCAGTGGGCACAGGAGACCCGGTGGTGCCACTGTGAAGCACTCGGCTGCAAGCTGGGCGCTGTCAGAGAAACAGCTGGTGCTCTGCTCCTTGGAGCTTACAGCCTAGCACACCAGGTGTGGGTGGCCTACTATGTCACATGGGGTCAATATGAGTGGACTTGACTCAAACCACGACAATGGGAGGGAAGGATAGGCTGGGTGCACCTGTCATCAAGCAAGAGAAGCACCCAGCGTTCACAGGAACACCCGGAGGTGGGAGTCGGTCTTCTTGAACAAAGCCGAGACTTAAAAAGAGAGACATGGACACAATCCGCAGACGTAAAGGAGTTGGGTGAGGAATACTGAACGTGCCATCCCTAGACGTGCAGAAGAATGAACAAATCTGACTCTGAAGAAGTATGGCCAGAACACGTCCTAGAAGTGGGATGTACGATCAGGGCCACCGGTCCCTAGAGAAGGGTATCAGGCTTGGTCCAGGCCAGGGTAAGCCAAAAAATGAGGAAGCCCTTCAGGGAGATGTGTTGACACAGAGGTGTTTGCAATGGGCTCACACAGCACCCATGGAGAGGATGGCATAAGAGGGGTCAGACGCCTGTCCCTAAGAGTCAGGACCGATTTGAAGGCACCTAACCACACATGGGAGAGGAAGACTGGGCCCGTGACATTTCAAGACAGACATCTCCGCTCTGTGTCACTTTCAAGAAGCCTCCGCCCGCCAGCTCTGTCTGTACATAAGGAATCGGCCCTGCAAGTCCTATCGACCGTTCCAGGTCCTGCAAGTGTTCCGGCCTGCGGAAACGCATTCCTCAAATGAGCTCGGCAAACTAAATTAAGGCAATTAGGAGGATACAGAATCCTAAGACTGGGAGGAGGGAGCCAGGAAGGAAGAAGAAGGCCATTTCTCTCGTCTCCAGAACGTCACAGAAGCACGCCGTTTGTTGCCACGTAGTGGAGTCCGACGCACACACAGAGGTGTTCTCCCGACGTTTCATTCTGGTGGGTCACTGGGAAGTCAGGGTCAACTCAACAGCCGGTGACACAACATTCCAGGGCTGGAAAAGCTCCTCAGACACGGCCTGACCAGTTAACCGGATGCCCGTCACTTACATGTCTGCTTCACAGCATTTTTTCCCTTCCTGGTCATTTTATCACACCCCACGTGCGTGGTGAAAATACACACCATGCGGCATGTTATTTGAATAATGTCTACAGCTAAAGCCCGGCGTTTTATTGTTGGCTGTTTTAGACAGAGAACTCTGGATGGATTCAAAACTCCAGCCTCTCACTTGAACCCTTTGCCTCACCCACAGACTCCAACCCCACCCTAACAGAGAAGCGAGGTCCTGAAGACCCAGAATGCAATTCCTCAGCTCCTTTAGGCCTGCTGAGCTTCCTAGCGTTCATCCGGCCCGACCCCCGGTCATGGTAAGACTCAGGAGCATGTAAACCACGAACCCAAACTCCAACACACAGGGAAAAAACTGGGAGGAACCACGCCCACCTATTAAACAGCGGCTGCCTCCCCAAGGTAGGCTTACTCATTTTTTCCATCTGCAAGCACTTTGTGGACTGAACCTCCGTGTGCTTCAGTTTCTCCATCTGTACCTGGTCAGGAGAATTAAGACACGAGCTCTGACCACACGGTGCTGCTAACAAGGTTGAGCTACAAGGTGAGCAGTTCGAATCCACCAGAAACTTGGCTGAGGAAAGATGAGGCTACTCGGCCCACTGGGATGGAGGTTCAATTCCAGCTCCCCAGGAGCAACGGCGGGGCCTCCTACTCCCACCACCAGAGGGCAGTGATGCCCCCCCCCAAAAAAAACAAACAAACAAAACAAAGATGAGGCTTTCTATTCTAGTGACAGCCTCAGAAGCCACAGGGGCGGTGCTGCCCTATTCTGGGGTCACTCTTTGTCCGCGGGGACTGAAGGGCAGTGAATGAGGGGGGAAAGCGGGTTCACTGTCTATCCTGACTCAAAGCCACCTTACAGGGCCGAAGGCAAGAGAAATCAGGGGAGCGGCCCCAACCAAAGCCGTCGGTGCGCATCACGGGAGCTGTTCACACCGGCTTTGATTGGCAGCTCAGTGCTTTAACCACTGCATCATCGGGGCGCCTTCACGTAAAACCTGGTTCGGCTTATTCGATGACTATCGGCTATTCCGTTTCCTGTTTTCTACCTCAGCCACGAAAACATGTCATTATTTTAATGACCCACCAAAATGCTTTTTTTTTTTTTTTTTACAAAAATGCTTTCAAAAAAAAAAAATGCTTTCAAATGTCCCGGCCCCCCTTCTTCCCCTTATCGCTCTTAAGAAACGTCTTTCGTGGGAAAAAAAAAATTTTTTTTTTACACCCGCGTCCTCACCCTCATCATAACCCTTCTCCAAACTGGGGTTACAAGTTGTGAAATGGTGTGTTCAATCGCGGGGGTGGGGGTGGGGGTTGGGCGTGATTCTTCGGAAAAAACCCTGGGAGTCCCGCTTCGAAACCCGAGGGCGCGCAAGGACGGCTTCCTCGGCGGCGAGCTCGCCCCTCCGCAGAGCGGAAAGCGCCCCGACTCCGCCATTTGGGGGCGCGAGGGAAAATGGAGGCGCCGCGTCGTCCCGGCCGCGCGGCCGGCCCCTGCGCCTGCGCACTGCGCGCCCCGTCCCCGCAGCGAGGCCGCGAGCGCCGCGGAGGGAGGGGCTCGGGCGCGCCCAGCGTCCCCCACCCCGCGCCGCAGCGCTGGCTTCCGGCGAGCCCGGCTCCGGCCCTGGTATTCCGCTCCGGGCCGCCTAGGGTCGCGAGCCGCTCCGCGGGCGAACTCCGAGCTCCGGGCTTTCCCTCCAGCCCTTTGTGTCCCGGCGCGCGTCGGCGAGAACGCGGGAACGCGCGCCGCGCCACGCGCCTGCGCAAGGGGGAGGGCGGCGCGCCCGGCCTGGAGTCGGGAGTGGGCGCCACGGCTGATCTCCACGCCCCCTCGCTCCGCCCCCCACCCGCCATTTCGTGCTTGGGCGCCTCGCTGTCCGGGCGAGCGACCTCCGCGTGATGGACGCCCGGAAGCCAGGACAACAAAGCCCAAGCGCGGGCTTACGGTCCCTCCGCTGCCCTAGGCGAAAATGGCGCCGGGAGCCAGACGCGTGGCAGAGTTCGGCGGGGTGGGCCCGCGCGCTCACCCCGGGTGTGCATGGCCTCGTGTGCGCGCGCTTTCGCAATCGTGGGGGTGTACACCCAAGTGTACCCAGACTCGTGTGCACTCGCGGGCGGTTTGTACCGACACTCTGGGCCGGAGATGCCCAGCTCAGAAGCTGCGTGCATTAACCGGGGCCGCGCGCCTCTCCCTGCTTTCAGGAGCCGGGTTGGGGCTGGGAGGTTGTTCCTGCATTCGTTATGCAGAACTTCCAGGGTGTCGGACCCAGATACCCCCGCGCTTGGGGTTGCACTGCCTGGCGGTTCCCACACACCCGCGCGTGCACATGCGCGTGCGCTCCAACCGTGTCCCAAGGCCCCGAGTGCACGGGCCCCGCCCCCATCCCCTGCGGCTCCCGCGGGAAAACTCCCCTCTCGGAATGTCTCCTTTGGCCCAGTTGACGTGAAACGCGTGACCTGCCCACCCCGGCGCGCACAATCCTTAGCCTCCTTCACCTCTCCCCACTTCCTGGCCTCCTGCCATGGACCCGGCTTTGCCGCCCCCCCCACCCCCCGGTGAAAGGGAGGGCCCGCGCAATGCCCATGACTAGGAGCGCCTGGTCCACCTGAAGCGCCTGGAAACCCGACCTCGGCACCGGGATGCCCTGGTGAAGGGCAGCCGGCCGGGGGCGGGGGGGGGGGGCAGGAAAGGCGGCCTCGGGAAGCTGGGCAAGTAGGGCGTGGGGATCCAGAGTCAAGTTCGCACGGGAGAGCGAGAAGCAGCAACTCTGTTGATGGGGCTGAAACCCGGGGAACCGCGAGGGGTGGGGGCCGGCTCAGCGGGCTTGGGCCAGAGAGCGGGAAGGCAGGGCGGGGAGCCCGTGCAGTGGATGCAAGCCAGCTCTGGGTGCTGGAGCCGTGCCGCCCCCCCACCCCCCAGACCTGCTGCTTATCAGCGGGGTGCCCGGGCAAGTTGTTGGAGATAATAGGGCCCACCTGAGTGGTGGCGGGGCGGGAAAACGACCCTAGGGAATGTGGCAAACAAGCTCAGAAACCGGCCCCCTGGTCTGGGTCTCTGAATCCTTGGAAGAGCCCCCGCCCCGGGACTCCTTTAATGTGGTTTACACATGCCCTGGGGAAGTCACTGGGAGTGGTGCCAAGGGTTAACTGCTCCCACCTGCTCTGGCGGCTGGCTGTGGGTCTGCCCGTCGGTCCCTCGGAGGAAAGTTCTGGGGATCCACGCATGGAAAAGCGCCAGGGAACACCGCAGCGCTCCCCCGCGAAGTCGCCGTAGGTGGAAACGGACTTGGTGGCAGTGACTTTCGATACGCGTTCTCTGTACAGAGGTACACTTTTTGGATCACGCACTGCCACTGAGTGGACCCACGAAGAGAGTCGAGCCGCCCCACTCTGACTTCTTGCGTGGTGGCTACACCTCGGCCGCCTCACGGCAAGGTCAACAGGTGGAAGCCACAGACAGGGCGCGGGTGGCAGTTTTCTACTCCCTTAAAGAGTTACTGTGGGAGGGGGGTTAATGAGGAGCTGAGACCAAGGGCTTAAGTGGAAAGCACATGTTTCGAGAATGGTGATGGCAGTGAATGTACAGATGTGCCGGGGATACCATGGAAGGATTGCGATGAGTTGTATGAGCCCCCAATAAATTAAAAAAAAAAATAGATATTTCCAAACACTCTCTCTCTCTCTCTCTCTCTTACACACACACACACACACACACACACACACACACACACACACGAGTCTCTGAAAGCTTGGGGGGCAGCGCTGCCCGGTCCTGTTGCGTCGCGCGCTGAGTCTGAATCAATCCACTCAATGGCAGTGAGTTCGGCTCTTTGTACCCCCCACCCCACGCACACATCCTGCAGAGCGGCTGGTGGCCTTGAACTGTTGACCCAGCCCTTCCAGCCCTCGGCGGCCCATCCGGTGACCTACTAATGCCCTTAACCTGAGCTAAGGACGTTGGCCACCCCAACATTCCCACCTCAAGCCCCTCTACTGTGGCCCCAAGGGAACCACGGAGGCGCCCGCGTTAGAATGCCTTGGGGGGACGCGGACCCCTCTGCAGGGCAGCCCAGCGTCAGGCCAGCCCTTCCCCGCCCACAGCGGAAGCGTGGGTGTGTCACTGGGAAGGTGTTTTTGGGGTGCATCTGCCCTGGGACAGTCTGCTGAGGAGCATTTTCAGCTTCCCTGGGGTTCAGACCCTCTTCCCTGAGTCTCGGGGCCAACATAAACGCACACGCGGGGTGGGGGTGGGGGGCAGGTCGGCAAGCCCCCTGCCCACGTGGTGGGGGAGTGGGGGGCAGGTGGAGCGCACGGCCCCTCCCCCAGCCTGCCCCAGCGCGGGGTGGGGGCAAGAGGGGTGCAGAGCTAACAAGTGTGGAGCACCACGGACGGGCTTTAAGCCGAGAGAGGGGGGTCGCGGGCCTGGGGGGGCCCCCCCGCGGGCCTGGGGGGCGGGGCCTCGGCTCCGGTCCCGCCGGTTGTGCCGCTGAGGTTGGGTTTCGTGTCCATCCCCTGGCAGGGCCACAGGCTGGATCCTCTTGGAAACCAAGCCTGGAGATGGAATCTAAATAGAGTCTGTGTACCTGGAGGCAGGTGAGGCTGCCCCACCCCCTCCCGCGCCCCGGCGGGCTGGCAGGCAGGTGGAACCAGCTCCCTGCTTTCCCTGGGGGCCCAGGGACTCGGGAGGGCCCTCTCCGCCCTCGCCGGCCCCGTCAGGAGCCAGGGTGCCCGGGGTGAACGCGCCACCGCCACCCCGGGCGCTGCCCCGGACTGCGGGAAGCCCCGGACCCCAAGAGTAAGCCTCGGGGGGCTTCGGAGGCGCCCTCCTCGGCCGCTCCCGGAGCCCCCATGTAAGCGCGAAGTCCCCCGAGAAGTGAGACCTGTTTGCGGAGGAATGAGAGCGCCCGCATCCCGCCCGTTCCCGTAGAGGTCTGTGGGCCGGTTCGGGGCCATGGCGCCTTGGAAAGCATTTCATGGAAAACTCTAGAAAGAAGCAGGCAGCCCACGTGAGCCTGAGCTGGCCCGCCAAGGGCGGGTTCCGAGATGGTTCCCCTCCGAGTCATGGCTCCGGGTGGTGTGGGGGGGGGGAGGGGGGGTTGGTTCTGGGCGCTTCTGTGACAGCCCAGAGACTCGGGCCCCCAATAGGGTCCTTCCGGGCTCTCAGCGCCACGCCACTGGGGACTGGGGGCCCCAGACCTGTCCAGCTCTCCTCGCCGCCCCCCTCCCCACCCCCGCCCCAAGAAGACCAGCCCCCGCCCCCTCCCCGAGACCGGGCCAGTCCCCGCACGGCCCGCCCCACTCCCCCGCCAGCCCGGCCCCAAGGGCGGTGCCTCGGGTTTCCACCTCCGAAGGTCCGCGAGGGAGGGAGGGAGGGAGCGGAGCTGCTGCCCAGAGGCACAAACATGTCCTTATGTGGTGGCTGCGAGGGCTGGGGCGGCGCCGGGAAGGGGGCGGGGGGCTGCCGGGGCAGTGGGAGGCCGGACGCGCCCCAGCTGGGAGACTGCCCGCGAGGACTTCAGCCCCCTCTCAGAAGGCCCCCTGCCTGGATGCCTGTGTCCCCTGGGAGGAAGTAGTCTCTGCGCCGGCCAGACCCGCCCCGCCCACCAGGGCCTGGGCTGGGTGGGGAGGACCGCACTGGGCAGCGCCCTTATTTCCGGCTGTCCTTGGGGGGGGGCGAGCAGAAGCTCAGGGGAGGGCAGCCTCCCTGGAAACCACCCCATTTCTACACTCACACCCCTCGGACACTTATTTGCAGAGTCCAGGACACCCCTCACTCCCACCCCACACGGACCGAGGGGCAGACCCTCTTACACCCCAGTGCCCACCCTCTACCAGGACTCTGGGCCGGAAACCGCCCGCAGACGCTGGCCTCGCGTCTCCTGGAGGGCATTTTCTAAATCCACTTCGATATTGGAGGCCTGTTCCCACGGGACCAGTTCAAAGTGGGTCTTTGGACGGGAAGTGTACGCACCTCAGGAATCTAATTGGTCTAATTTCAGGGAGTCTAAGTCAGGACTGAAAATGTTCCTGGCTTGCCACGCCCCCTCCCCTCCCCTGCAGGCTGTGCAAGCAGCAAGCCCCCACCCAGCAGTGCCCAGGTCCCAGCCCTCCTTGCGATGGGTGGAAGGCTAGGTGTGGCCTTGTTGGGCGCTGCCCCTGCCCACTGATGGCGATTCCACGTGACCATTTTCTAGGCAGCCCTGCCAGGTCTATCTGCCTCCGAGCCCCTGGCAGGTTCAAACTGTCCACCTTTCAATCCGAAGCTGACCACTGGACGCAACCAACCATTTGTACAGCTCAAGGTGTCCCTTACACTTCCATGAGCTTCCCCACCCTCCTCTTGTGCTGCAGCTCCCACTCATCCCAAAGAGAGGGAGCCCACCCCACAGGCTGCTTTGCTGAGGTCACTGCCCTCTCCCCTCTGGAAGGCCTTCTCCAGTCTCAGAGTGCCCCCAGCCCTCCCTGACTCATTGGGGAGGGAGCTGGATTCAAGACCCCACTCCCCACCCCTGGGGATGCAGGGAAGCAGGAGAGCAGGAGACTCTCCACAATCGACCCTCAGCTTTAATAGCCCACTGGTTGAATTGTGTCCCCAAAGCCCGGTACCTGTGACCTTGACCTTGTTTGGGAAACAGGCCTTTGTGAAAGTGAGGGCAGACTGGAGTGGGAGTTGCAGGATGGCACGATCGATTAAGTACTCAGCCTACTCACCAAAAGGTTGTGGGTTCAAGTCCACGCAGAGAGACTTGGAAGAAAGGCCTGGCGATCAAAGGCTAAAAGATCTCAACCTTGGGAGCAGAGCAGTGTTAGCCTGACACACAGGGGCTTGCCCAGAGACAAGAAAGAGGAAGGGACAGGCTGCCACAGAGCTGATTTCCAATTCATAGCTCCCCATGTAGGGCAGAGTGGCTGACTCATGGTTTCAGAGAGATGGCAAATCTGCACCACGGCATCAGACTGCCTCTGCTTTCTCCACTGGAGTGGCGGGTAGGTTTGAACCGCCGGCCTTACAGGCAGTTAGCAGCCCAGAACTTAATCTGCAGCACCACCAGGCTCCTTAATGTCCTCTAGAATGACAGCTTTATAAAAACAGACACAGCCGTTGGAGACAGACAGAGATCGGAGTGATGCAGCCACAAGGATCCAGGGATCCCTTGGGGCTATCAGACATTGACAGACGGGGAGTGCAGACACCCTGCATTCTGACTGCTGGCCTCCACCACAGAGAGGCTTATGCTCCTGTTGTTTTCGGCTGCCCGGTGCATGTTAGACTTTTACAGCACCCCCAGGGACCCAGTCACCTCACAGAATCCCCCTTTCATGATTACAAACAAGCACACACAAAACCCCATAGCAGACTGGCAGCAACCCTCAGGGCAGGGAATCGCCACCCCCCCCCCTACTCCCCCAGGCTCTCCAAGACTGTCACCTTATCAGAA
>PVJH01044285.1:0-13087 GCA_004026705.1 Nesogale talazaci | reverse complement strand
CATGTACAAGTTCCACATGAGCACAAGCAAGCATTCTGGAATTCCCTTTCTTCTCAAGGTTAGCTGTAGTGTTTTTGTGATCCACACAGTCAAATGCCCTTGCCTAGTCAATAAAACACAAGCAAGCATCATTCTGGCATTCTCCACTTTCAGCCAACACCCGTCTGCCACCAGCAATGATATTCCTCATTCCATCTCTTCTTCTGAATCCAGGCTGATACAGGTATACAACTGTATCTCCCTCGCCAGGTAAGCATGACGCTGTCAGACGCAGATCATCTTGCTTTGATCCACAATCAACGCTCATGAAAGCAGCAGTCAAGAGATCCAAAGACATGCTGTAGTAGGTAAGTCTGCTGTGCAAAAGCTCTTTAGAGTATTAAGAAGCAAGGATGCTACTTTGAAGACTATGGTGCTTCTGACTCAAGCCATGGCATTTTCCATTGCATTCCATGCATGTGAAAGTTGGACATTGAAAAAGGAAGACCAAAGATAAACTGGTGCATTTGAATTGTGGTGCTGGGGAAGAATATTGAAAGTATCATGCACTGCTAAAAGGAAAAACAGGTCTGTCTTGGAAGAAATATGGCCAGAGTGCTCCTTCAATGGATGAATGGCAAGACTTTATCTTACATGCTTAAGGCATACTGTCAGGAGAGACCAGTCCTGGGAGAAAGATGTCATGCTTGGTAAAGTTGAGGGACAGCAAAAGAGAGGCAGGCGTTCAGCAAAATGAATTGGTACAGTGGCTACAACAATGGACTCAGGTTTTGGAATGCTTATAGGGATGGGGCAAAATCATATAGTATTCTCTTGTGCATGGGCTTGATATGGAAATGAACCAACTAATTTGGATGAGTTGTTTCCTTGAGTCTTTTTATATACTTTTTATATAAATGAGGTCATAGCAATTGCATTCAGTGTCTTCCTAGTTAGGTTACTTTTTATAAATTTGGGGCTGGATTTTAAACTAGTTCTCCTTGTCTTTTTAATATGCAGCTTTAATTCACAAAGGAGTCCTGGTGGCACAGTGGTTATTTACTCAGCTGCTAACCAAAGACCAGTGGTTTGAACCAGCACCAGCTGCTTCACCCGAGAAAGAGGTGACAGACTGTTTCCATTAAGATTTGCAGACTTGGAAATCCTCTGGCCAATTCTACTCTGCCCTCTGCCATCGTTATTAGTTGGAATTTGATTGGATTGCAGAGGCTTGGTTCAACTCACAATATCAAACAGAAACTTTGATGTAACACATTGTCTTGAGCCTACCCTTTCTATGGGCCTCCTTCCTTTATATTCTACTGTGTATAAAACTATCCTCTGCTGGAGATTTCCAAAATATTTTGTCATTTTATTTCTTGGATGAGAGTAAGGAGGTAATTTGTTCAGTATGTCTTCCCCCCCTCACTTTTTACCTGGAAAGAGGACAATTGGGGGAAATCAATATTTTATTTTTATTGTAGGTTTTCCATTTAACAATTTATTGACATTTTGTTTGGCGACATGGAGTGCAATACCCTCAATGTAAAAAGCACTTTCCCCCCTCCTTCTGTGGGTTTCTCATCTCTCTTTGTATTTCTTTTCGACCCCTTACTGCCTCCTGAGCTTTATTTTGGGCTCAAACAAATTCTGCCCTTTTGGTCTCATGGATAATTGTACAGTGGAATGTATCCCTCCTTGGTGTTACTGTGCACATCATAGACCTATCTATTGCTTGCCTGAAAGTTCAGTTCCAGGTGTGAGGAACATCTACGGGCCAACGTCTGCTATTTCATTACTCTCTATTATGGTTTTTTTTTAAAAAAATTTCATTCCATATATATTTTTTTCTCCCTCTATGTCCAGTACTTTCTGCTGTGGTCCAGATCAGAACTGACAATAGTGGTAGCTAGGGACCATCTAGTTCTTCTGGTATCAAAGCAGTAGATGCTATGTGTTGAATGGTCCCTTAGTACAATATGATAAAATAATGACAATTTATAAATTATTAAGGGTTCATGGGAAAGGGGGTGTGGGAATGGAAGGGAAATATGAGAAGTTGGTATGGGGGGGACTAAGTAGAAGGAGGATGTTTCAAGAACGATGATGGCAACAAGTGTGGTCTGCATACAATTGATGCATGTACTGACCATGATAGGAACTGTATGAGCCGCCAATAAAATGATTTATATTTTAAAAATCACATCTTTTGAAATTACAGAATGGAATCTCAAGCCATAATTGAGACTTAAAAAAAACTTCATTTAACAAAAAACCTGTAGTAGAAACACAATAAAATATGGTAAGCACAAAGTCATAGTTACTGTGTGATACGATGATGTAAAAAGCATTTGTACATGTGGATAAAGATTAGAAGAAACAAAGAAGTGTAAATAGTTCATTTAGGTCCAGACATTACGGACATACACTTTAGAAGCGCAAGATCAAAACCTTTTGAAAGATTATATATATATATATATATATATATATCAGGCTGGGTTTCTGTAAACATCTCAAGCTGCAACCATTTTCCAAGTCCATCTGATTGGGGTTCTGGAGGAGTGAAAAAGAGAGCACTCCTTCGTTCTGGCTGAAGTGAGGTCTCCCAACTAAGAGCGGGCTTGGGATTGGTTCAGAGACCTTCCCTCCATTTCTTTCCCTTTCTGTTTGGCCCCGTTTTACTGTTGTCTACTTTTCTTCTTCTATTTTGCCAGAGCAAGAAAATTAATAATGAAATGTACAAGAAAATGAAATATTTTAAGTTAGGATTCTTTTTTTTCCTCAATGATTTTAGTGGGGATTCTTACAGTTCTTATAACATTCAATACATCATTTGTATCAAGCATATTTGTACACATGTTGCTATATTCATTTCCAAATATTTTCCACTTGAGCCCTTGGTATAAGCTCATCTTTCTCCCTCCCCCTCCTTTTTTTAATGAATGATTTTATTGGGGGCTCATACAACTCCCATCACGATCCACACATACATCAATTGAATGCAGGCCACACCCGCACACTTGCTGCCACCATCACTCCCAAAACATCCTTCCTCCACTTAGGGCCCCAGTACCAGCTCCCCATATTTCTCCTTCCCCCTTCCCCCTCCCCCATGAACCCTTAAGTTAGGCTTCTTAAACCACACCAGGAGTCTCAGAAGCAGAGCCTGCTGGCATCTTTGGCTCCTAAGAAATGACCGCCTGCCTCAGCCTCCTCCTTGGGGAACTCTGTGAGTCTGGAAACGATGACCTCAGGCAGGACAGCAAAGAAGCCTGTGGAGCTTCTTACCATTGGAATAAATGAGTGGGCCTGCTTATTAGGCCTCACCATAAAACTATTTATGATCTGTTATGCCCTCTTCATTAAAAGCATAATAACACCTCAGGTTATATTACAGATGTGCATGTGGTTAACTTTAAAAATGTGGCTGTCTCCAGAGGGAATTGCATTTGGTAAAAGGCCAGCTGCAGATCAACGTCAAGCTGTTTCCATCTACACTGGGGCTGTGAAACACTGGGTTTTATACCCGGTCTCAGCACCGAGTGCAGCAAGGGTGTTTCTTTCCCTGGCCAAGCAGGGAGGAGAAGGGGGTGGTATTTATTAGACTGCAAACAGTAGAATCCTGCCTAGGGTACCCCAGGACTGACCTTGGAACTTGGGTAGAGGTGGCCTTGTTAAACCACAGATATTTTCCCTGCATAAATAAGCAGCTAAAAATGTAGAGCATAAAGTCATACATATCCTAGGGTAACAATGATACCGAAAGCATTCGTATATATGGATAGAGGTTAGGAAAAATAAAGAAAAGTAAATAGCTTTGTCATTTTGGTCTAGACAGTACAGATATGCATTTTTCATAACCATAAAATCAAAACCTTTCTGAGAGAAAGTAATGTAACAGTATATCTATCTGGGTGAATTTCTACAAACAAGTTGCAGAGGTTTTCAAAGTCAATTAGGTTGGGGTTATGAAGGTGTCGTAAGGAGCATGCTCTTTTTTCTGGCTCACGTGAGGCCTCCAAGCTAAGAATTGACCTCTAGTGGATGAGAGATTTTTCCTTCATTTTTTCCCCCTTCCTTCTTGGCCCCATTTTACTGTAGTCTACTACTCTTCTTCCATCTTGAGAGAAGATTCATTTATGGTTAATTATCTTGCTGGAATAAAAATATTGATACCACAATGCAGCAATAAAGCGAATATACAATTGGAAAAAATAAGTGGGCCTGCTTATTAAGCCTCTCTATAAAGCAATTTATGATCCGTTGTATCCCACTCATTAAGTAATATAATAAGCACTACAGGTTGATTACAGATGTGCACATGGTTAACTTTTTTAATGTGCCTGTCTCTAGAGGGAATTATGGTTGGAGAAGGGTTAGCTACAGATCAACTCCTCCCATCTGCCCTGGGAATCACAGACACTGATCATTTATGCCAGGATTTAACACAGACATCAGCAAAGGCCTTCCCTTCCCTGGCCAGGCAGGGAGAAATCAGCAGAGATATCCACAAGGACATAGATTATAGATAACTATCCACGTGTAAAATGGCGGGGTGGGGTTGGATGGGGTGTCTGACCTCCTCTAACTTAACAAGAGAAAGAGATTCAAGATAAATAGCTCTATGAGGCAGAGGTCAGACATTGCCTCTACCCTCCAACCTTCTGACACCAACTATCCCTCACTTGACACTGTTTACTTCTCTGTTTGGTTTAATAATTCATTAAAAAGGCCACACAAACAATATTCAGGTTATGGAATTTGTTATATAAATAACGGGTTATAATTCAGGATCAGAAAGGACCCAGGATACAGTTCTTTTGTTCAGGATAACCTCTTTTCAGCCATACCTGCAGGCAACCCTCTCTTTGAGTCTTGGACCCTTGGGATTCTTGGGCCTCTTAGGATAGCCTGGCCTTTGCTTTTCTCAGGCACTACAGGTTCTTTAACTCTGCAAATACCTGTAGGGAGGTACCCTAGCCTCAAAGGTTTTCTCATTCTGTGAGTTGAGAAACCCACAATACCATTTCCCATTGAGGTCCTGCTTCTGCTTCTTCTGCCACTGCTTCTCATCATTTCTCTCCAGAATTACAGCTTTTTCTCTTGGGCGTAGAAAGTCTTCAGCACAGTGATCCCAGATCCAAAAGACACACTGCCTACTCTTTGTTCTTCTTTGTGGGCATGAGGTCTCCCTCTTTGCCTCTGGGATGGCTCATTGGGAACCTATCAGGATGGCAAAACGGAACAGTCTCCTTGTGATGGTTGTCAGGTACTACAAGCCAGTTCCATCACATGGAGACACGTGCACAACAGAACACAACGTTGCCTGGTCCTGCACCACCCTCACAATGGTTCCTGTGCTCGAGGCTGTTGTAGTCATGGTATCAGCCTCTCTCCTTGAGGACCTTCCTAGTTGCCGTTGCCCTTCTACTTTACCAAACATGCTACCCTCCAGGGCCTCGTCATCTCTCCTGACAACACGTCCAAAGAATGTAAGATGGAGTCTCGCCATCTTTGCCTCTAAGGAGAACTCTGGTCGTACTCCATAAACAGCACATTAGCTGTCCATTGTACTTTCAATATTCTTCTCCAGCATCAGAATTCCATATACCTTAATTTGCACGGTCTCAGCACCGCTAAGAGGGCCATTTGCTTTATTTACATTATTAGCAATCGATTCATTCCCCTTGATAGGCCACAAGCATTGCATTTGCATGGTCGCTGTCAGAATTTTGATGGGAGTTTACAAAGACTGTAAGTAATTCACAAGACAAAGTAATTCATTGCACGTGTCCAGAGGACCCCAGCACTTACATGGCCTCATGGAATGCAAGGGGTGTGTGCTCAGAAGCATTAATGTGCTGCAATGAATGTGGAGGCAAGAGTACAGATATATGTTTTTAAAAAATTCTCTTTGAGTTTATTTAGGTATTTTTATCTTTTTAAATTTATGAGCTAATGAGCATTATAAATTGATCAAGCAGTGCTGTCACTGATTTATTAAAGGCAAATTCCTAAGTTTGTCATTTTAGAGAATTGGATGTGTTATGCTTCTCTAGCCAAACATTTTGCATTAGTTATGATCCTCATAAAACCTACAAATGAACATAAAGCATCTAAGTGTCATTCCATGTTAGTTTTGTGTCTCAGTGGAAAACAGTAAAAATATTTATAGTAAAGTGATTGATATGCACTAGGCAGATGCAGACTGAGCAATGACTAGACAAGAGGCTGTCCAAATTCCTGGTTAGGAGGATAGGCTTTGGAGAGCTGGGGTTTCCATATCATTTACTGCTTCCTGTGTCGCTGTAAGCAAAGTTTTCATCCTTCAGGGGCGTATGTCTCTTACTTGAAAAGTGGGAATAATAACTGCATCTACCTTAGAAGAGAACTCTGGTGGTGTCGGGGGCAACTCAGGATGCTAATCGTAGAGTCAGCTGTTCAAAACTACCAAGTCTTCTGTGGGAGAAAGATGACGCTGTCTCCTAGCAATAAGAGTTTCAGTCTCAGAAGCCCACAAGGGCAGTTCTACACTGATATGGTCAGAAATAACTCAGAAGGTCACTATGAGTCAGAAATAACTTGATGGCAGGAGAAACTTCATGCTATTGATCATAGTATTGTTATGGGACTTACATGAGGGTAGGTATAATTAAAATAATAGGTTCCAGTGTAGACATGCAAAGAGTTATTCCAAACAGAATCTGAGGCCAGTGGATAATTGCAGACAAGTTCTCTCAACAATACATTGTTGTTTTTCTTAAGATCCAAACAAAACAGTGACTTCTCAGAGGATCTGCTAAACCAGTTAAGTTCAAAGCAGAAGTCATCTGAAGATTATAGATTATTTTTTTATTTTGGATCCCAAAGGAGTAACCTTGATGGATTCCCCGCCCCCCAAGGACACAAGATGATTATAGGGGATCATTATGAGGAAATTTTAATAACTTTGAAAACTGTATTGGTGAGCAAGAGACAAAGAACTTTGCCCCAAAGAATGTTTTTTCTCCCCACAACAATATATCTGTCCATTTTTCTAGGGAAGCAAGAGCTGTCCTATGAGAATTACAATGGCAAACCATCCATCCTATATCCTTCAGCCCTGGTCTTGCCCCTTCAAACTTCCTTTTGTTCCCAAAATTCAGAGAACATTTCAAATTGACATAATTGGAAAGTCTCAAGGATGCCAATGCTACCATTTTAAGATAGTAGCGATTGAAGGGTGCAGAATTCTTCAGGAAAAGGTTCATTCACCCTGTCAGTCAGTTACTCACAGACTCATTCACTCATTCTCTCTCTCTCTCTCTCACTCATTCACTTCCAGAGAGTTGATTCCAGCTCAGAGCGACCCTCTCTGAGGATAGAACTGGCCACGTGGGTTCCTGAGACTGTAACTCTTTACAGAAATAGAAAACGTCGTCTTCCTCCAGTGGAGCTGCTGGTGGTTGCAAACTGCTGACCTTATGGCTAACATCCCAACTCGTAACCACTAAGCCATGGCTCCTAGAGAAGGATTAGGGAGCTGGAAACACCCTCTTCAGGAGTGTATAAACCTTTGGAGAGGCTTTGAGTAGCACAAGCTTTTAAATAAGATGTTTCTGTTTAATAAAGTTTTCTCTGATTTGTAGCAATACTTTCCCACTTAGCTTCATATAGTATAAATTACAAAATCTAGAATGAGAGGAACTCTAGAGAATGAGTGACCCAGTTTCTCTGAATAAGAAGCTGAAAGGGGAATAAAGCCGTTTTACTTTCTATGAGAGGAAAAGAACCCATATTGCACATTTAGCACATCGCTTGGCAATAGAAATGTTAGTTATTTTTAATTATTATCATGCACCTTGCAAATTTAGCTATATAACAGCTTAATTAAACAAGTATTTATAGCATCTTTTTAAGTTGTACTTCCAGGTTCTACCCAGTAATTCAATGTGTATCATTAGGTCACTCAGAGGTTGCAGAGAAGAATAATGATAGACCTCACTTTTCTTGGCTTTAATGAGTCGTGGATGTGAGATCTTGGATAAATAATTACTTCTCCATTTAGATGACATTTGGTTGAAAATAATGATACTTGTTTCATAATGGTGGTCTGATATTCATTGCGTGCCCTTGACATGTAAAGTGCTTGACTCCAAGAATGCCTCTCAGTAAATATTCTGGAAATAATGGGATGAGGATTTTTCACTGCTGATATCAGAGGGATCCTAGTTAAAAGCAGAGACTGACAGAAAAAAGTTTATCTGCATTTCATAGACTTGGCAGACACACTCAACTGTGTGGCTTATGGGTTACTTATGGATAGCGCTGTAGAGAATGAAAATTCCAAAGCACTTAATTGTGCTCATACAGAACCTCTACATAAGTCATTCCAACATGACAAGGGAATATAGGCTGGCTTAAAATCAGGAAAGGCGTGCTTTAGGTTTCTATTCCTTTCATCATGCTTATTTCATCTGTAAGTTGAGTAAGTAATTTGCAAAGCTGGGGCATCGGAGCAGAGGAAGACTCAGGAATAATCTGACACACAGACGACACCAGTTGGCTTCCTGAAAGCCGAGAGACCTTGATACACTTACTGATGAAGATCAAAGATCAAAGCCGTCAACTTTGAGTACTGCTCACTATAAAGAAAGCCCCAGTCCTCACAACTAGACAAGAAAGAAACACAATGATGAATGGAGTCACGATGGACATTGTCAAAGATTTCGTTTTACTTTGATCCACCATCAATGCCCATTGAAACACCAGTCAGGAAATGAAGAATTGATACATTTGAATAATGAACATCATTAGATTTCATCATTGTGTGTCCCATGGAGTACCAGAAAACTGGACAAATCTATTGTAAGAAGACCAGGCAGACGGTGTGATTATGAGATGCCAGTGGGATCAGGTATCAGGCATCAAAGAACCAGAACAAAGAATCGTAACAATGTGAATGAGGGGAGTGCGAAGTGGAGATCCAAAGCCCATCTGTAGACAAGTGGGCATCTGTTACAGAAGGGTCACAAGGAAAAGAGAAGAGAGTCAGGGTGCCATATAGCACCATCGAAACATTCAACTTTCCTCTATTTCTTTAATGCCCCTCCCCTATTATGACCCCAATTCTCCCTTACAGACCTGAGGATGTACACTGGTACAGATAAGAGCTGGAAACATAGCAAATTCAGGACCGATAACTGCCTTGGGATCAACATAGTGATACCAGGAGGGGAAGGGGAAGGTGGGGGAAGAAAGGAGGAATTGATCATAATGATGAACATGTAACCGCTTCCCAGGGGGATGGACAACAGAAAAATGGATGAAGGGAGACATCCACTTGAAAAAAATTATCAAGGATCTATGAGGGAGGAAGGGTGGGGGAAGAAAGGGGAAAATGAGGAGCTGATACCAAGAGCTCAAGTAGAAAGAAAATATTTTGAGAATGATAATGACAACAAGTGTACAAATGTGATCAACACAATGGATGGATGTATGGTTTGGGAAAAGAGTTATATGAGCCCCTTATAAAATGATTTTTTTTTTAAAAAGGAGAAGTACAGACAAAAATGCTCCAAAGAAGGGAGGAGAGTGAGACTTCATCTCAGGTGCTTTGAACAGGCCATTAGAAGGGACATCATGTTTGGTAACATAGAGGATGAGTGACAAATAGGAAGACGCTCAATCAGATGGATTGACACAGGGCTCCAACAATGGCCTCCAACATAGCAATGGCTCTGAAGATAGTTCAAGACTGGAAAGTGTTTCATCATGTTGTACAGAGGATCACTCCGAGTTAGATCCATTGGTCGGTCAGAACTCAACAAGAACAGTATTGTTACCGGAGAAGCTGGGTGATGCAAATGACGAATTTGCTCAGCTGCTCTCTGAAAGGTCCTAAGTTCAAGGCTACTCAGAGGTCCTACAGAAGAAAGGTCTGGCAATCAAATCAAAAAGCAGCCATCAAAAACTCTGTGGAACCAATTTTTCTCTGATGTACAGAGTTCAAATTCAATCGCAACTGATTTGGCATTACTGTTAGCACAATAGCAAACATCTCCTATATTCTCAGCAAGCTTATGATTTAGCAGGGGAGATAAGACAGGATCATAGGAAAGAATAACCCAAGGTCTCCGGTGAGCAATGCTGTAAGAGATGTAAAAATGCTGGTGCAGCACAAGCAGAGAGAGAGAACAACCCATGAGGAACCAATCACGTCACCTTTCCCAAGATGTAAGGATCTGGATGGTAAAATCACTCCTGCAGGGTCAGTCTGAACTCCTTCCTCCATTTACTACCCACAACCTCACTAACTTCTACTCTCAGTGGAGACATTTGGAAAAAGTGAACACGAAGTTAAGAAATGTGCATGTCTAAATCATCAATCATTTTTAGAATTGCCTCTCAGATTGTAGGAGGTGACAAGTCTCTAGAAGCCAAGTTTTCTCTTTAGAGAGCCCCAGGGCAAGTTGCTGTGGGTGCACACCAAGACCCTGGGATGTTAACTGGTGTATGAAGGAGACCAGATTCTGACACCATAACCAGTCTCTCTGTCCTGCACTTTCAAGTCACTGTTACTCAGTAGTCTGTCAGGTGATGGATGCTTGGGAGGAGAGGCCTCTGACGGAGGTGACTCAGACCAAGTCCTCTGTCACTGAGCTGATTTTAATTCATAGAGACTGTATTCAGGATGTCTGAGGCTGTGAGTCTTGATGGGAGCAAACAGACTCATCTTTCTCCCATGGGCTGGCTGAGGGGTTTGAACCACCAAAAGAGTTGTATTGAACGAGACCTACCCATTGCCAGTGTGTCGACTCCAGATAATGGTAACGCTGTTTGTCACAGTAGAACTGTATTCCCTTAAATTTTGAATGACTGATTTTCAGAATTAGCTCACCAGGCCTTTCTGCCAAGCCCCCTCAAGATGAACTCAAACCTCCAATTTTTCACCCAGAAGCTGAGTGTGTTAATCATTTGCCCAGGGACGCTTTAGAAAGCACTAGGAAAGAATCTGGGAGAAAGGATGCGTCAAGAATTTCTATGCTGAAGATCTAGTCACCACCATTGAGTAGATTCCAACTCATACACCCTACAAAGCATTTCTGAAACTGTAAGTCTTTACAGGGGCAGATAGCCTCATCTTTCTCCCTTGAAGTAGCTTGTGGATTTGAACTGACAACCTTGCAGTTAGCAGCCCAACACCTCACTCGGGTTCTTTATATTGAAGGGCTAAGGGGCCTCATTTGGAGGAAGGCTTCTCTGATGTTTCTCAACCTTTTTACTGGTCAGCTCTTACCTTGCTCAGGCAGCCTTGGATTTGTGCCCTAGGGCTAAGAGGTCAAAGGGTTAGGGAGAGGAGCCTGGATTTGAGTCAAAAGATCAGGTGGAGTCCTGGCTCCCTCTTTACAGAGTGATCTTGGATAAATTGCATAACCGCCCTGGATTGCCATGTCCTCAACCATAAAATAGTTTAGTAATACCTGCCCTGTGTATCCCATGTGATTATTGTGAGGATTGAATGAGTGAATGTATGTGAAACATGCTATTATTATCAATGACTTTTCTCTCTTTGCCCTTGACTTGGGATGTGCCTTGAACTAATCATTCAAACAGATGTTTCTACTGCTAGCCTTGACCAGGACGTATGAGCAAGAGTTTTATTTTAAGGTCATTTGCATTTGGTTATGTTTTAAACATTTGCTTCATTTATTTCACCCCTCAGGGAAATCTCTGTTCTCTGCATGATAGAATTCTTACTCATCTTTTTATAACTCCACATAAATACTGTAATCACTTTAAAGTCACTAGTAGAAAAGCAGGTTTCTTCAAGACTCCATCATTTGCTACAAAGGGTGAAAGATGACCCTGTCTGAAATACAGGATGTCATTATTTCAGGCCTGAAAAAACTGGGCTTTGAATAGTCCATGCTTCTCTTGTGCATGTTTCTTTTAAAAGAACTGCAAACCCTAGCCAGAAAAATGCCACAAAAATAGAAATGCCAATCTCTAGAGATCTCAGGGCTTTCAAAATGATAAATAATTAATCTTCACAGCACCCTTGATATGATTAATTTTATTTCAGAGATGAGACAAGAGACTAGCAGAAGTTAAGGGCCCTGCCCAAGGTTATGAACAAGTAAGCAGGAAAGCCAGGAATAGAAATCAGGTCTTCTAACAAAAGAGTCTTAGTTTAGCATATTTATTGAGCAGGAATTATGCCCTAAGCACTGTTGGAGCCTCATCTCATGAGCTATCCAGGACAAAGCATACACATGTGTGCATGCACGCATATGAATACAACTACTATAGGCAAGTAGTGATGGATCTTAGCTACCAGTATTAGAAAAATTGAGGTGGGAAGACATTTTTATTCAGATAGAGGGGAAATCTCACAAGACTTGTATAGAGGAGGTGGTATTTGAGGGAGATGGTGTGGATGACATTGATAACAGAATTTGGGGGAGGGGGGCAGGTTGGGCAAAGGAATAGCACGCAGGCAGAATATTTTTACTTGAACCAATAAGTAGGGTTTGTAAGGCATAGGAAGACCTTATAAAGCAGAACTGAGCTCTGGGCAGAGCTGGGATCCGACTACAAAAACTCTAAAATTCTAAATAGAAATGACACCCATGACTTTGGGAGGGCGATAATATGCTTGTGCTAATACAAAGTTTCCTATGACACTTATATATAGGATACATTTTAATAAAGTTAGTACACTGTTGTTGGGTGCTGTCCAGGCAATTCCACCTCACAGCCCACTCTTTTTCATTGCCCCTCACTTTACCAAACACAATATTCTCCAAGTACGGGTCTCTGGTGACAGCATGTCAAAAACATATCAGACAAAGTTTTTCCATAGTTGCTCCTAAGACTCATTCTGGCCATACTTCTTTCAGAATGGATCAGTTTGTCCTTTTAGCAGTCCACAGTACTCTCAGTATTCTTCTCCAGCACCAAGTGAAACCATTCTTCTCTGGTCTTCTTTTCCTTTCCAGTCTACTTTATTCAATGTCCAATTTCACATGCATGCGAAGCATGGAGAAACACCATTGTTTGGATCACGCATACCTTAGTCCTCCAAGTTCTGTCCTTGCTTTCAAAGAGGTCTTGTGCAGCAGAATTA
>PVJH01044284.1:0-13113 GCA_004026705.1 Nesogale talazaci | reverse complement strand
GAAGATCAAATCGAAATTTTTGAGGTATTCAGATGGTTCCTGGAGTCATCGATCAGGATTATGAAGGAGAAATTAGGGCAGCAATTAAATCAGATGTGCCATGGTTTATAAAAAAGGAAAATCACTTGAGCCAATTATTTTTGCTTCCTTGACTTTCTGAAGTTAAGTTTATTATACCTCTCAGGAAAGAGCGCCTGAGAAGTCTGAGCGCCCTTGAGTCAAGGGGTATTTTGGAATGCTGTTGTGGGGAAGCAAGGCGGCCCCATATGGAACTAAAAATTTGAAGGAAAAACGTTTTTAAATTCTGGATATGTGGTTAGTTCCTTAGGACATCAAAGAGGATGTAAGATTCGCCCACTGACTTACTCTAAGTGCAGGCCGGAGGTAACTAGAGAATTTAACCAAGACAGAATATTGCACAATGATAAACTCCTAACAAGCAGTCACGGTAGGTTTTTTGGAGAAGAGATATATACCTCGGTCCTCTGCTTTGCACGAGAAAGAATTCACGCTGAAACCTGGTTTCTGATCCAAACTAGTTTTATGAAAATTAGAAGTTTCAGGTTTACACAGATACCCACAGGGTCCCTCACTCCTTCCCCGCCACCCCACCCCCATGCCCTGCAGGGAAGCTGTTCAAGAAAAGTCATGAGATTAGCTCCAGGCTTCTGCTTTTTCAGTCCTTTGGTGGAGAGGTGTGCTTGATGGTCCCGGTCGACCCCACTGGCTGAATTGAATTCACCTGGTCTAGATGAGCTAACCCAGGTGCAGCCCTTTTGGCTGGAAGCCTGAACCTTGAGTATGCGCAGTGTGCCATCCTTTCCTGCTGCTGAAAACGAGAACCTCCGAGCATGCGCAATGGACGTGCTTTTCCCTATACTAACAGTCACACTTGTAAATTTAATGGGAAAGTTCTGTTTTATAAGTTAGTTAAAAATCAGCTGAACAAATTTATTAAAAGTTTTTGTCTTTCAAATTATCCTGTGTTAAGAAAACTCAGCAGTTTCATCTGATGTCAGTTTTTGGTAAGCTCTCTCTACAGCTAATGCACTCTTGATTCTCTGAGAGCAAGGAGGCAAGATTTACATAAAATGTAGTCTAACTTGTTTAAAGTCGAGCAACTTGCCTCAGTCTACTTATAGGGACTTAAAACAAAAAAGCCTCAGGAAGATGGAAATCAAGTTTGTTTCCAGGTCCACTAATCACCTGTATGAAGGGTTATTCACCTATGTTTTTGCAGAAGAAAGCAAATGGACTCCCCTTAGAAAGCAGCCACACATGGAGAAAGGGGGAAAGATGAAAGACAAGGAAAAGTTGAAGACATCCATGAATCTTAACTATGATTGTTTCCAGGTTGTTCATCATAGACCAAAGAGAGGACCTATTTGTTTATGTTTTCATAGACAAAGGAGATAAGTGGATTTTACTTCAGCCAGCAAGGCCCAGAAGCGAAAAGACAGAAGCCATGACTTGAGTGTTGAGAAAATAGCCTGGAGAGCTTTGTCCTATTACTGAAGCTATTCAAGACATAAAGAATATTTCATAGTTTCCAGAGAGAATGGCAATTTCTGCCTGCTGATTCAGTTATACCATTCCTGACACTGTCAATGAGACACTCTAGGATTCAATCATATCTGAACATTTTATGCAAAAGTGACTGAAACATTACAATAGACTGTTCATTTAGTAAGAGATCAATATTATGGACTTTTAAAATTAATCAATGGTTAATATGGACTGGAACATTACAAATTTTGTGTAACCCTTTATTTGTATACTATAGCTTTACTTGATTGGGCTTTGATTAGAAAGTGCTTGTGGGAGGTTCAGGGAGATTTTTCTCTACATGTGACATCTAAAAAGGGAAATTTTTAATACATTCTAAAATACATTAAAGTCATTCTGTAGGTCTCATGCAGTAATTAAACAATTGGTAAATGAGGTGGAGAGACTTGACCCATGGCCCTTGATTCAAGCTTCTCCCATAGCTTGGGTTCCAGCCTGACTGAGCTGCTCCTAACCATAATTTTGTCCTTAAAATTACATGCTGTTTCTACACAAAGCTAAGGTATATGAAAGAAAATAACATAGCCTCAATAGCACTTTAAAATTTTATACATAAAACAAAAGGGGGGTTCATGGGAAGCAAAGAACAAGAAGAGAGTGTGCACAGATTAATTCATTATTTTCATATGTTAAGACTCCTGTCAGGCTGGGTTTCTGGGATGCAGGGAGGCCTTCACTCTTGAGTTGGAGCAGAGTCTCAATCGTAATTAATATTGTTCTCCACCATATCTTCCCATAATAATGCTACCACAAAGTTATCTCTTACAAGCCCTGGGCTGATTGCCATGTAGCCAGCAGCTTTAAGTATACAAGACATGTACTATTGTTCTTTAGACTCTTATGATAGCCACTCCCCTTACCTGCCCTCAGCACTGTTTTAGATTATTCCTCTTATGTAGTCAGGCACCTTTAGGGTTAGGATACAGCCCCCTTTGTTGCACTTGTGGTTTCCTGTAATTAGGGAGGCTTGGATGCCCCGAGTGTAGATAAGACTTGTTTGGAAATACATGTGCCCTCTATGCATGGACCTGGTGCCTGAAGGCATGGCAGTCCCAGAGATGAGACAGGCATTTTGTCTGATGTCTCTTTAATTTTACACTTTAATTACACAGCCCTAGGGCTGGTTCAACTGTGGGGGCTTGTACCCCGCATCTTGATACCAAATATGGTTAACTGGATTTAAAAAAAAAAAACAAAGTGTATAAATACCCTCTCTCTTTCTCTCTCTCTCCACACATTGACACTCACACACATATACTCATATGCACATACACATATAAACCTGTATCAATGTACACGTGTAGACACACATATATGTACATGTATATGTATATATGTACATGCATGAAGTGAATCATGTGAGTATGTTTGTATATGTGTGTGTGCTTATTTATTTGGAGACAGAGATTGCAAAAGAGAGGTTTGTATCAAGGAAATGGCTCATACATTTTTTGAGGTGGACAAGTTCTAAGTTCATGGGTTAGATTTCAGGTCTGAGGTGTTTGTTGATTCATGTAGCTGTAGAATCAGATGACTTTAATATCAGCAGGTCATATGGCATGCTTTCTGACTAGCAAATGAATCCAAACTCAACATACCAGGTTTATGGATGCAGGGCAAATGCATTCAAGGTCAGTATGTAAAATGGCAGGTCAGTCATAATACCTATGATCAGTAAGCAATACATTAAGTTACTAGCTGAAGTGCAAAACTCAGTGATGGAAAAGTTAGATGTGTTATCCAGACTGAGCTAAATAAAGTATGTTTTCCTAGGGTGAACACTAATATTTGCATGAATATTATAAACTGATTCAAAGCATTTCTAGTAGATAAATTATCAACTACTAATTTTCAGAGTAACTAACCTTAATAAATCTTCCATGACATAAAATATTGAAAATTTTATATAAAATATATAAATTGAATAAAGAAATTTCCATTTAAAATTTAAATACATAAAGTAGATTGAGGGGCTGAGCCCTGGTGGCATAAGTGGTTGAGTGTGGGATTGCAGCCCGCAGGCTTGGAAGTTCAAATCCAGCAGTGACTCTCAGTCACAGCGCTGGGTAGCTCCCACCACCCCCAGAGGGCAGTGATGCCCCCCCCTCAAAATAAAGTAGTTTGAACTGATAAGACTTAGTGAATTTTAAAGTATTACAGACAAAATGATTCAGAATGAAACAGAGAAAAAAATTATAATATCCAAAAGGATTAGATAAAAGAGATATACAGTCTTAGAAGTATTCACAACTAGACACAATAGTAAAAGTGTTGAAATAGATAAGTAAAAGTAGTATATTCATATCAACCAGATTAAAATATTATTCTAATAATTAGAAACAAGAATTAAAGTTAAGTATAATGTCTTCTTTATCAATGAAAAACAGGTAAGTGAAAGAGGGAAATGTTAACAGCTATCTGTACCCCCAAATTTTCTTTAATACAAAATTGGAAAAAAAAAAGTTTGTGCCCCAAAAATTTGACTTAGTTTTTCACCAATAAATGTAGACTAAGTAATTACTAGATTCTTTTTTCCGACAAAAGGAAAAAGAATTCCAAATGGGATTCAGGATACAGGAAAGAGCAACTATAAAAAATTGATACACATAAAATCAAACATATTTATAGAATGCTAAAAGTAGAATTACACATTTTATGTTAAAATAAAATCTGAATTAAAATTCTTTACAAAACTATTGCAAAATTAAGAGGAGACTTGTAATACATTCAAGTTGCTTTAAACTCTTCTGATCTAAGAACAGATTTTTAAATCTTATACTAATTAGAAATATGAGCATTATATGTGAGAATACATGGTAAGTCAGAAAACAGGAAAAGATGAACAATAAAATATAATTTGGTAAAATGACAATAAGAAATATAATGCAATAAAAAAGGAAGAAGTGAAGAAGTAGATCACACGTAAGTAAAGAAAATGTGTGTTAAGGTTGTGAGGTTTTAGAAACAGATTACTGGGCCTTCATTTCCAATCGATGAATTTAAACCACCAAACTTTCTAGTGCCTCACTATTTGTAACACCCAGAGGCTGTAAACTATTACATTTTTTAAAAGGTTTAGAATTTTAAAAATAAATTAATGAATTACTTAAAACTCACTCTCATTGAAGGGATGCCAACTCTTTGTGTCCCAATAGAAAAAGTAGAAGTGTGCTGTGAGTTTCTATGACTGTCAGCTCTTTATAGGAGTAGAAGGCGAGTCTTTCTCCCTTGGAGTGGCTGATGATATCTAAGTGCCGACCTCGAGGTTGATAGTACAATGTATAATCACTATGTCACCACGGTGCTTCCTTTCAGAATAAAAATAGTGCACTAGTTTGAAATTGATGATAAAATCGAGTCGATTTGCAATTTATGAAACAAATAAAACAGTATATAGAACAAGTAAACAAGTTTAGAGGAGAAAAGAGTCTATAAGGTAACATTTATTTATTGTATTGCTATTTAGCTCAGTATGAAAACGTATTTTTTACATTTATTTGATTTTATTTTTTATGTGAATTACTCAATCAACCATCTAAGTTAGCAAGTTAGAATGAAATAAAATTTAAAGCATTAAAAAAAACATCCGACATACACGATAGCCACATGTTCATAAAAATCCCTTTGCAATTTCCAGGAGCATCATAGCTATCTAAGTAACAAAATAAATAAATGAGAAAGTCTACTACAAGGAAACTCAGCTGAAACAAATGCTTGTGATTGGCGCTCAACCTTTAACTAAAGAGTTTCATTGGGCATTTGCAAAAAAGCATGAGGAAACCTAGACAGAAGTAGATGGAATAAAATAAGACAATAGAAACAGCATATTGTGGTTGTGAAGCGCCCTTGTGTTCTGACTCATAGTGATCCTCTTTGTATAATAGAATGAAACAGGCCTAGTTCTGTACCTTCCTCCAAAACTGCTATATGTCAGCTCATTTGCGTGGTCACTGTATCAATCCCTCCCAACTTGGGTCTCTCTTTCTTTGGATGATCTTCTTCAGGGACAGTTCTTTCCTAATAATATGTCTAATGAGGGTGAGGTGAAAGAAGTTTTGTCAGGCTATCTTCCAAGGAGTGTGTGAGCTGGACTTCTTCTAAGACAAAATTGTTTGCTATATTGGAAGCATGTGGTGTTTTCAATATTTTCGGCAACACAGTGAATTCAATGCACCAATTATACTGAGGTCTTTTTTACTTATTTCCAAGGTGGCTTTGGGTGGACACACCATAGTCTTCACAGTGAAATATGTAAAGTGCTTTTGTGCAGTAAATCAGCACACTGAAATAACTACTTAAAATAATACATACGACGGTTGGGGTGGAGGGAGTAAAAAAGAACACAGACTGTCATTGAGTCAGTGCTGACTCTGAGGGAATCTGTAGGACAGGGTAGAATTGCCCTTGTGAGTTTCCAAGACTGCAACTCTTTACAGACATAGAATTAGTCTTCTTTCACCCACCTAATAGAATAAGGATATTATAATATAGAAGCAATATTTCTACCATATAATCAAATATTATTCAGATATTCAAAGCTATGAAGTAGCTATACACTCACATCACCATTATTTCAATTTAACACAGATATTATTTCAGGGTAATACATAAAGAAGTTGCCTCAACAACTTAAATATCCATTAGTTTGTTAACATGAGGACTCTACCCAATTGCATCCAATTCTCCTTGGATGTGAAGTCTATCTGGTCTGATTGATCCACACATAAGTAATTAAGTAGGTATGTAAATAAGTAAGGTATTGACACATGAAAGACACTTAATTACACACATAAAACTTACAGTTATTTAAAGATAACATCAAACAAAAAAATCATCAAGATATGAAGACCAAAGTAACCATCCCAAATACTATTCCTCTTTCTTTCACTTCTAAAATACCACACTTCTCTTTGTTAAGAATCTGTGCATTTGACTCTAGTTCTAATGCAATTAATTTGTAATATCAACCTAGTACAAGGAAACATTTAACTGTCCTGTTCTGTTCTGACCCCCCATTGAATCCATAGACCATTCTCTCACCTTTGACTAGGTCACTGGATTCTATCTAAAAAGATGAGAGTTCACATAACTTCCCCACCTTTAGACCAGCAGTTCCCACAATCATTTGTATCAATGACTCCTCAATTCCAGAAAAGAGTCATTTTAATGTGAAGTGAAAAAAAAACCATAAACACAGAAAGCATATATTCTAAAAGATAGAGTTAAAATCAGACTAAAAATCCAAAGGAAGGTGAAATATCTACCAAGTAAATGGCAATTACAAAAAGGCAGAAGTGGCGAAATTAATCTCCTAAAAAATAAACTTCAAAACATATTGCATCATAAGATGAGGATGAACACTACATAATGATCAAAAAATAAGTGGAGCAGGAACATATAACCAAAATTAACAAATTACATCCTCACGAAGTTAAAGAGTGAAACAACAGTTTAGCAATAATAGTAGGAAAATTTAATACACCAGTCCCAAGGTAAAATAGGTCATCAGGAAAGAAATTGAAAAAAAAATTGAATTTCTGAATAACACCCTCAACCAGCATGACCTCCAAATATGTAAAGATTATTCCAATCAACCACAACAAAGTACAAGTTCTTCTCTTGCACAAATGGTTACATACTCTAAAATAAACCACAAGGTAGACCACAAAGCAAACCTTTACAAATTCAAACACATTGAGATCCTACAAGTAATTTTCTCAGATCACAACATTTTAAACAGAAAATCCATGACAGAAAGAACAAGAACATAAAGACAAACAGAGGAGATTGTATAATACATTACTTTAAAAAGACTTGCTATCAGCTAAAATAAACGAGTGTGTGTTAGTCTGGGTACATTAGAGAAACAAATTCATAAACCCTGCAAATGCATATGAGAAAGTTTTATATAAAGGGTAATTGTACACTAAGAGAACATCCCAACCCAGTCATAAGTCCAATATGAGCCCATATGTTTGATACCAATCTATAAAGTCCTCTTCAGATTCATGAAACACATGCCATGCAATGAAACCAAATGCAGGATGTTCACAAGCCAGAGGGTAGAAAGTCTTTGGCTCCAGAAGTATTGTAAGGAGTCTCCATGTGCGTTCTCTAGTTCCAGGTTTCTTGCTGTATCAGGATATGTCTGTGTGGGGTCTCCTCAGCGATGTCCTTCAGGGAGCCAGCCTGGTCAGTAGAGACTCTTCAAATGAGTGCTGTCAGTAGAAAGTCTCCAAAGAAATGAACCGAGAGAGACAGTGTTTCTGCCTCCAAGAAGAAGTGACCACATTGCCCAGAATTCTCAGGGAAGGCCACACCCACTCAGAGGTTGCATTGACAGATTGACAGGTGAGACTCCACCCCTATAGTCTTAGTCCTCAAATTAACACCAGACTACGTGACTGCCACAGGATGAAATTAAGAAATCTTTTGAAATAAATGAAAACAATGACATAGTATATAAGCCTTGGGGACATAGCAAAGACAGTCATCATAGGGAAGTTCAGAACAATAAATATGCACACCAATAAAGAGTAGAAAATAAAAATCAACACCATAATACAACATGCTAGAAGGGTGGAAGGAAGGTGAGATAGAAAGGGGGACCAAGATTATAAGAATCTACATATAACTTCCTCCCTGGGGTATGGACAAAAGGGCAGTGGGAAAAGGAGACATCAGACAATATAAGATAAGACAAAATAATTTATAATTTATAAATTATCAAGGGTTCATGAGAAGAGGGGAGGGGAAAATGAGGAGCTGATCCCCAGGGCTTAAGTAGAAAGCAAATGTTTTGCTGAGGACAACAAATGTACAGATGTGTATGTATATACATACATACAATGGTTGCATGGACTGTGATAAGAGTTCTTTGAGCCTACAATAAAATGATTTAAAGATAAATAAATAATAAATAAATAAAAGGAGAGACATAAAAATACCACATCCCCAAGAATAAGGGCAGAAACATAAGTCCTCCATCAATGGGTGGGGAAAAGTCATAAAAATATGAGAAGAAATAAATCTACTGGAAAATAGGAAGATAATGGAAAAAATCAGTACCACATCCCATTCACAAAAACAAACTCAAGATGGAGTAGGGAGCTAAAACCCCAGAACTATAAGTATCACTGTAGAGAAAATTGGGACTAACTTATAGGTCCTGTTGCAGAACATACACAGAGTGCCAGATATAATAAAGAGACATATAGCAAAGGACAAAATAGATGGTTGAGACTTAATAAAAATAAGATGCTTAGGCACATTGAAAGGTTTCATCAGCTCCCTGCCCCTCCCTTCTCTGTGTTCTGTGCTGTAGTTGCAACTCTCCTGCCACAACCCTGATCCTCTACAAGTATCTGTCCGCACTCAATCTGTCTACTGCCTTTCTCTGCTCAGCAGCAGCTCTTGGCTTCTGTACCCATGATCAATGTTGGTGCTAAAAGAGCCAGAGAAACACTGACAGAGGAGCACTTCAGCATCTTGACAATCGCAAGTGCTCTGACCTCATCTATCCCTAGTCACACCATCACACAGGACATTGACACCACCACCGAGTTCACTGTGGGGCTGCCACAGTTGGCCTGGTGGGCTGTGCAGCTGCCATTAGACTGTGGTTGGGACTATGGTTGGGAACCTCATCATTGGCTATGCCAGCAACCCCTCTCTGAAGCAGCAGCTCTTCTACACCATCAGGGGTTTTGCTCTTTCAGAGGACATGAGGTTTTTTGCTTGATGATGGCCTTTCTCATCCTATTGACCACGTGGAGTCATCTTCATCTCACATAGTTCCCTGTTGGGCATCTCACCTGTCTTCTATATCCTTTTCCCTACACCCCCCAGAGCAGTCTGTGGAAAGTAATTGGCTCAGGGTTTGACCTTGGAAAAACAAATAAAGGACTATGTGAATAAGGGAAATAAACAATTCAGCAAAATCATGAAGCAAGAACCCACAGATTATGAGGGAAATCAGTAACTGCACAAGGAACGAGACTTTGTAACCAAAATATATAGAATTCTACAACACTTCGAGAAGCAAATATATAATTCAATTAAAATATGGGCAAAGGTCAAGAACCAGCAATTCCACAGAGAAGGCAATCAAATGACTCATAGACACAGGCAATGCTCATGGTCTTGAGTTATCCAGAAGATGCAAATCAAAGCAATGATCTTACATCTACAATAATATTCCATTTCAACCCACCATCCAAAACAAAACAAAACAAAAATCATAGGACAACACATGCTGGAGAGATGATAGAGGGGCAGGAAATCTCAAACATACCTTGCAGGCTTGAAAACATGTACACCCATCGTGGAAAACAATCAGCACTTCCCATAACAAGTGGGACATAAATACCACAGAACCCAGAAATACCTCTTGTGCCCGGAGAATAGAGAGAACAGGACTAGGCATCTTCTTCCCCGTTTTCGTGGCAGCAGAGTGCGCCATAGCCAGAAGCAAGAAGCAGCCCACATCCTCGTTTCAGTTGAAGAACGGATAAACAGCTCTGGTACACACACAATAGACTACTGTAAACTTTCAAGAAATAGATATGAAACCCAGAACCCACTCATGATGTGGAGGGCTCTGGAAACAAGTATTCTGAGTGAATCCACTACTATGAAGATAAAAATTGATAAAGATGATCTCTTGCGTCTAGGTCATGTCATCTTTTCAGATGGCCCCCTAAGCAATGAGGCAGGGTACCTAAGTAGGCCCCCCCAAATATATCTTCTTGTGAAGATGCCATCGTGTCAGTTCTGACCCATGGAGACACTGTGTTCAACAGAGCAAACCATTGCCTTTCCGCTTTCACCCTCACAATTGTCCCCATGCTTGAGTCCCTCGCCACAGCCAATGGTGTCTCCTGGATAGGCTCTCTTTGGTCACAATGAATTTTTTTCCATGAAAGCAGTTTCACTTGATCCTCATTTTTGGTGAAGGTAAAATTAAGAGAACAGCATGCAACTGTGAAATTTGGTTTCCTGCTTGGGAAGAAAGCTGCAGAAACTGTTGTGATGTTGAGTACAGCTAACAAGGACAGAGTTATGGGGGAAAAAATCTCAATATGGTTTTCTTATTTCAAAAAAGGTGAAATGCTCATAGGTGACAAACTCAATCCAGAATCCCATCAACTTTTCACACTGACAAAATGTAAACTCATAATTCATTTGAAGATTGTTCTACCAAGTCAGACTATTAATCAATCTTTCTATTCAGAGCAGTGGTTCTTAACCTGTGGGTCGCAACCCCTTTGGGGGTCAAAGACTCTTTCACGGGGTTGTCCAATTCATACAGTACCAAAATTACAGTTATAAAGTAGCAATCAAACTAATCATGTTGGGGGTCACCACAACATGAGGAACTGTCTGAAAGAATTGTGGCATAGGAAGGTTAAGAACCACTGATTTAGAGGTTCTGGAAAGATTGCACAGCAATATGTGACAAAAAAAGGCCTGATTTGTGGCAGGTGGGGGACGACTTTTGCCTTCATAACAATGCACCTGCTCATGACAGTTTTGGGCAAAAAAAACCCAGCATGCTTTTCTTGTCTCATGCACCTTACTCACTTGACTTCACTTCCTGTGACTTCTTTTTCTTCCTGCACATGAAGAGGGACCTGCTGTTTAAAATATGAGTTTAAAATATGTTTCCATATTTTCCATATTTCCATATTTCCACAGATTTGACAATTGTATTAAGTGTAATGGTGACTGCTTTCAAGTTGTTTTGTTTAAAAATTTAATACATACCTCTGAAAAATTTTTCCTTTGAAATGATACTCTTGTTTCTTTTGGGTACTCCCCTATATGTATTGTCTCTCAAGTTATAACCAAAAAAATCCCAAAGACATAGATCCAGGAATGGGTGTGGGGCTTTCACTAAATCCTAGCTCCAACTTAAGAACAATGCATTCTTACGTCATGGTCCTAACATTCATGAAAGGACCACTGAAGCTAAAGGTGCTACAACAATGTGTGCTGAAGAAACCAGGTGGTACCTGGCTATAAATGGAATAGTGTCTGAGATCATAAAGACTTGTATTAAAATAAGTATCCACCAAAGCTAAGAGTCTACTAAGTGCACACCAAGGAAGCACATGAGCTTGTGTGATCCAGAGATGACAAATACAATATTCAAATATAGTCCAGAGAAAAGTATCGAACCAAACATTATAAACACCCATTTTTGAAGGCTCTTGAGGATGGTGAGAGCCCCAAACACACCTACTTACTGACTAGTTAGACTGAGCTCCTGGTAGAACCACTTTTGCTCCAACAGCCTTGCTAATGGGCAGAGACAATTGTAGTCCTGATTATGCTGATTTGACCTTGATTCTTTGCTGGCTAACCACCCAGTAGATGGAATATGAATATATTCTGGATGTAAATTTCTTATTGGTTTCATGACAGAGATCTCTTTCCTGACTTTTTGAATAGTGGTGGGGGACCTGCCATTCTTACACCTTTGTCTGTACAGTACTATGCTTTTACCCTTACCACCTTAGTACAACTTGGTTTTTTTAATGTTTTTCTGTTGGGTCTCCCAGCTATGAAGCACAGAAGGAAGGGATGCATAAAGAGAATAACTGATACAAGGGGTTACAGAAGTAGTTGGGGTAAGGTAATCTTGGGAGTAAAGGGTGAATATGGGGGCAAGCATTAGTATGGGTTGTACATAACTCTTGTTGGAGGCAAACTAATCACGGGAGGGGACATATTCTAAGATATTGATGTGAGGATGATTGTACAATACTCCTGGATAAGAATGAAAGATTGAACATTTGGATTATATGATATGTGAATTACTTGTCAATAAAATTGTTGTCAAAAGGATGAGAGAAATGAAACTTTACCTATGGTTATCAAGAGTTAAGGAGGAAAGGTTTTAGATTAGGGGTCACTGAGTTTATTTTAACTGTGGTGAAACAATGTGGAAAAGGATAATGATAGCTAACAATACAAAGAGTATAATCAATGCACTGAATTTTATATATAGATATTGCTGAATTAGTAAATGTTTTATTGTGCATGTCTTTTCCACAAGTAAAAATAATTGCATCAGTAACAAGTATATGGAAGAAGAAAATGTTCTACAATTGATTGTGGTAACAATAGTACCACTCTTCTTGATATGATTGAATCATTGAATTAAATGATATGTGGATGAAATACCAATAAAACTTTCAAAAGTTAAGAAAAATAATGTCTGGAATGGTAAATGCTTGTCTCGAAAAAAACCCAGCTATCTAATTAAAGAGTTAACTAGCTGAGCCCCAGTGGTGTAGTGGTTGTGCGCGGGACTGCGGCCCACTGGGATGGAGGTTCAATTCCCGCTCACAGGAGCAAAGGCTGGGCCTCCTACTCCCACCACCAGGGCAGTGATGCCTAAACATAAATCCAGCTAGACCAGGAGATGTACAGTAAAGGTGGAAACATAGGAAACTTAGGATAGATGATCCATCAAGACTAGTAATAGGAGTGGTAATACGAGGAGGGTGGAGGGATGGAGGAATGGAGAGGGAGAGCCAACTT
>PVJH01044283.1:0-13010 GCA_004026705.1 Nesogale talazaci | reverse complement strand
ACCACAGTGAGGGAGGGTTCAAGGTCCCCCCAGTGGCACTGGAAGGATGGCTGGCATCTTTCTTCTGACAATAGTTTCAGCGGGGACCTGGGAAGCTCATCAAACAAGGGAAGCGGTAGGTGGTGGTGGGTTTCTTCCGTCTCTGAACACCTTGTGATTCCGTCATGCCTTATACCCTTCCCCTTCTCCAGTGGCAAGACCTGCACCTGAAGGAGAACGTCCCTCCTTCTCTTTTGCTCCTGTCACGTACCTTCTACCTGATAGATGTGAAGCCAAAGCCAATTGAGATACCTGGACGTATGGAGGTGAGTAACTGGGCCCATCTGAATTTGGACTGTCTTTTAAAATCTTTTCAACTTAAAACTGTCTTTTAAAATCTTTAAATGTCTTCAAAGAAATTAAAACCCCTCAGAAGATCTCTGTTTTTGTGAACTAAACAACCCCAGAGACAATCCCTACTTGGAGCGGTCGATGCACAGAGAGGACACTGGGGCCTGCCCCACCACCAGCGAGCGGCAACTCTCTCATTGCCCCACAGCACAGCGTGGTAAAACAGAAAGGGAGTGCAGCAGGGCAGCAAGGGGAGCAAAGTAGCCAATTCCCTGAGGAATCCTGCAAACAGACTCTGACCTGGGGGACAGAGCTCGGCGTCTCATCAGACCCGATCGGAAAATACATAAGGGTCAGCAGACAGACCTGGATCTCGCTTTTCTCTTTTGCCCTATGTCTGTCATTATAAGATAGGCAGGACAAACAATCCCAAAGAGCACATGGGACTGGTGTCCCGGGGGGCATGGGAGAGGGTGGGGCAGGGTGGGGGAGCGGGGGAGCCAACAAACTCAGGCATGAGGGAACAATGAGATCGAAAAGTGATGGAGGGCTGAGCCCCGGTGGCGTAAGTGGTTGAGTGCGGAACTGCAGCCCGCAGGCTTGGCGGTTCAAATGCAGTGGCAGCTGGGTAGCACCCACGACCACCAGAGACAGTGATGCCCACACACACAAAAAAAAAAATGATGGAGAGGAGGCCTGGTGGGGTCTGTTCAAGTGCAATGTACTTAAGAGGAATTACTGAGAGCCGAGCAGAGGGCGAGCATGCTAGTGGGACAGGAGGAAGGTGAAAGGAAAGAGAGGAAAGAAGTAGGAGCCAAAAACTATTTGTAGAGGTATAGCTATGTATATCTGTAAATACCTTAATTTATAATGAAAGGGCAAGAGGTCAATACACATATATTTATGCATTAAAGTATTAATATAACGAATGGACTTTGGGCCTCTCCTCACGGCCTCCCTAAACACAAAAACACTTTGTTCTAATGACCTGGCACTCTTTGATATTCACCTTCCCGATACAATCGCTGAAGACAAAATGGGTGCATGACCAAATGTGGTGAAGAAAGTGGATGGTGCCAGCTATCAAAAGAGATAGCATCTGGCATGGCAAAGTTCAGCTTGAAGTTCAGCAAGCAGCCATCTAGCAGGGAAGCAAATAAGCCCACTTGGAAGAAGCACACCAGCCTGTGATCATGAGGTGCTGACGGGATCAGGTATCAGAAGGTCCAAAAAAACAATTATATTGATGTGAAGGAGGGGGGCTGCAGTGGAGGAGAGCCAAAGCCCATCTGTAGACAATTGGACATCCCCCTGAAGAAGGGTTCCAAGGAAGGGACCATTCAGCTGGGGTGATGAAACACACATCATTCCTTTAGTTCCTGAATGCTTCTCCTCCCCCCCTTCACTCCCAACTTCCAGTAACTCAGATCTACCTTACAAATCCGGCTAGACTGGAGCACACACATCGATCCAGATAAGAACTCTCCATACATGGAATTCAGGACAGAGAAAACCCTCAGGAAGAGTAATGCGAGGAGCGATCTCATGGGGGAACCCATCACAAGGTCAGATATATAACCCACCCCCCAAAAGGACGAGATCACAGAAATGTGAGTGAAGGGAGACAATGGACAGTGTTGAGACACGAAATAACAAAAACATATAATTGATAAAAGATTCACAAGGGTGGGAGGGTGGGTAAGGAAGGGGCAAAAAGAGCAGCTGAAACCAAGTGTTCAAATAGAAAGAAAATGTTGATGGCAACAGATGTACAAATGTGGTTAATACAGTTGAATAGTGGATTGTCATAAGATTCTTAAGAACCCCCCAATAAAATGATTAAAAAAAAAAAAAAGAACTCTGAGCATAGGGCCATTCAGAAGCGTTAGTGGCAGGCACACTGGTCCAGAGCTCAGTGGCTGTGAAAGCTTGGGGCTGTGAACCCGCCAGCTGCCCCGCCACCAGCAGCCTGCTTCCACGAAGAGATGACAGCTGTGGACACTGCGGGCCAGCTCTACTCTGCACTCGTCGGCAGGGTTAAGGTGGGTGGAAATCTCCCTGACAGCAGTGGGTTTTTATAAGGCTTTCACTTCCTTTAAGGAAGCCTGATCGTTTCGTGGGCTGTGGGTTGGCTTGCTAACTGAAAAGGTCAGTCGTTCAAATCCTGCAACCGATCTCTGGAAGAAAGACGAGACTGTGCTTTTAAGATTCATGACCCAGTACTCCTCGATCTCTAAGGTTGCTCGCAGCCATAACTGCCTTCCCGCAATTGGTTTTCTGCCTTTGGCTACTTTCCTTAGGCTTTTGATTTAGGAATTTCATGTATAGGAATTCAATGTATCATTTCTCTTTTGTTAGCTAGGCTTCATTAGTAAACTGCTTTTTCCCCATCCCTATTTCTTTAGGCCTAAACGGAATGGTTCCTGTTCTTCCATGTGTCTCACCATCCATATTCCTGTTCATTTATTTTTTTTTAGGCATCACTGCCCTCAGGTGGTGGGAGTAGGAGGCCCAGCCCCACTGCTGGAATTGAACCTCCGTCCCAGTGGGCCGCAGTCCCGCGCACAACCACTACGCCACCGGGGCTCAGCCCCCATATTCCTGTTCATTTTAAGAGGCACATGGCTGAAATGTAAACTTGTCTTCCTCTACTCATTTATTTTTTTTTGGTTTGTTTTTGGGCATTACTGCGGCATCCCACGTTGGTTGTGGGAGCTATCCAGCGCTGCGCCTGAGAGGCGCCGCTGGATTTGAACCGCCAAGCCCGTGGGCTGCAGTCCCGCACTCAACCACTTATGCCACTGGGGCGCACCTATACTCATTTATTGGTGCTTTTAACTCAGCAACTTTTTCTCCTATGCGTTTTCTAAGAGCCCAGCCCCTGAGGTATCTTCCTTGGGCTCACCACAAAGAGTTTTTCCTCTCGGTCTGACTCAGAAATTCAAGGGAGAGAAAAGACAGATCCTTGTAGAAGGTGCTGTAGAATGTGGTGCAGTGGAGTAGGCCAAGTAATTGCACATGAAGACGAATCGGAGCTTTGCTGTTGAGTCTGTGGGTAAACCAAGGAAAACTGACTGGGGTGCAGCTTGAAAATGTGCTTGAGGAAATGCCATCCTGTCCTCTCTTTCGAATTTCCTGACTAGAAATCTGGATTTAGGAAGCCTGGTGGCCTGGTGGCTAAGTGCGTGGCTGTTCAGTAGGTGTCCAGCTCAAACCCACCAGCCCCGGCCTGGGAGAGAGACAGGGCAGTTAGTCAGTGTCTGTACAGCGGGCCTTGGAAACCCCACCCTTCAGTCGGCCAAGCGTCGTCAGATCCAGTGGGAACAGTGTCTAGTCAGGATTGGGACCTGGGCCAGGAGTGATTCAGGGAGACTGGAGGCAGTTTTGGAGCACAGACCATGTTTGAAAAACAAGTTCATTCCTCATTCGACTCAAACTCCTGGATCCATTTAAGATAGATGGGTGATTTTGCTTTTTGTTTTCTTTACGATGCTCTTGGGAACAAGGGAATGTTGTATGAGGACAGTGTTTTAGAACTGAATTTGGGTTTCAGTTACTGTGGATGGGCATAGACTCATGGTCCAGATCCTGGGTAAGAAAGACAGACCTAGGAATGTAGGACAAAGTGACAAACTCATAAGCACTTGACTGGCTGCTTTTAAGACTATGTTTTAAACACTCCTACGTTGCACAAAGACAAAAATGAGAATAACACACTAGATTCTGTAAAGGATTTGGAGACATTAAATTGAATGCATTGCCCTTTTGACTTTACAGAGCTCCTCTCCTTCCCAGAGTATGCCAAGAGATTACTTTCTTCAAATGAGCAGTTATTTATTTATTTTTTTTCCTTTTTGGGCATCACTGCTCTCCGGTGGTGGGAGTAGGAGGCCCAGCCCCACTGCTGGAATTGAACCTCCGTCCCAGTGGGCCGCAGTCCCGCGCACAACCACTACGCCACCGGGGCTCAGCCCAAGCAGTTATTTTTCAATGCTAATTAATAGTCCTTAAAGACAGCTTAGCTGGTTCTTAAAGTGCCACTCCCATTGTCCTCCTGCTCTAGGAGCTTGTATTAAGTAACACCTACCATTTGAATAAATAGGCAAAACTCCCAAGCTTTTCTTAGTAGACACTAAAGTGATGTCAGTTTTGATAAAACTATGCCAATGCTATTAGAAACCTGTGAGAAAAGGCCACTTTTTTTTTTGAGGCTCTGAGAAAAGGACCCGAATCAGCTTCAGTGACTTGTTAAGTGACTGAGATTTTAAATGCTATTATCTGGGTGCAACTTGTGTACATTAAAAAAAACACACACCTACTTTCTTCAAGTCAGTTCCAACTCATAGCAAGCCAATGCATTTCTAAGGCTGGACATCTTTCAAGGAGCAGGCAGCCTGGCCTCCGCTTTCGCCCCGGAGGCTGGTGGGTTTGAGCCGCCGACGTTGGGGCACGCAGCCCCACACTGACCAGCCCAGGCTGCCGGAGCTGTGTTTTGTACATAGAGATACCAAGTTGCATTTTCAGGGACATCTTTCAGAAGTTCCATGTCAAGGGCGTAACTGGAGGAATTAGGGATTCAGCGGGAAGAAAATTGTGCAGGAAAAGCAGAGACTACTGTGGAGCAGAAAGCTTATGATTGTATAAAACACTTCTTATTTCGTAGGCTCCAAAGACTGGTATTCCTATAGAATCATCTACTTCCCCTGAACCTAAGGGGGATTTGGTGGATTTTGTACCTCAACTGAAGGAAACTACGGTTAGAAAAGAACTCTTCATTTGGCCAGCTATTCATTTATTTTTTTTAAAAGAAAAATTAAATAGCAAATGAGCGATATTTTAACCCCTTTAATGAAACTATTTCAGCACAGTACTTTTTATATTTTTTGTGCCATTGAATCTGTGTTTCTATGAAATTTCAGTATCTACCTGTGTGTAATTAGATTCTAGAAGTGGCCTCTACACCCCATTCCAGAGTACAAAATTACTGTTAAAAGTTCCTAGTAGGGCTGAGCCCTGGTGGCGTAGTGGTTGTGCGCAGGACTGCAGCCCACTGGGACGGAGGTTCAATTCCAGCAGTGGGGCTGGCCTCCTACTCCCACCACCGGAGAGCAGTGATGCCCCCCCCCCCAAAAAAAAAGTTCCTAGTAGGGATGGACGTGACTATAGATCTAATACACATTTTAAGTCAATAATCTCTCAGTTCTGTTGTTTCAGGATAAACAATTGATACAAGTGCCACCAGTTACAACCTCCCCAACCATTTCACAGTCAGCACCTATTTCATTACCTAAAGGACCCTTCACTTCTTCAAAAGAAACTGTTAAGTAAAAAATTTCTTTCCCTCTAGTGATCTTTAAGGGTAGTGAATTATAACTACTGCACAATTTTCTTTATTTTACACCAGGAAGTTGTAGGCTGAGGTTTAGTTATCTGATAACCACTACCATTTTTACCTCAATTATATACAGCCCCCCCCCCAAAAAAAAAAAAAACTCAACCAATAATTGCGTATCAAACTAAACATGTTAAGTCTTGAGGCTAATTACAATATAGCAGGTTCTTATTATCTTCTGTGCCAGATGAAAATGGTTTCCATACACTATGCATGTTACATAGGGCCCCAATGTCAGGAAATACCAGCAGAAGGATAACTTAATTCTTAGAAGAAATGCTTGTAAATAAGAAATTACACTACGCCTATTTCAGTGAAGGCATTGGGGCAGGAGCAGAAAGCACGGCCCAGTAAACAGTAGTGGGAGAAGGGGGGGGAGTCATGGGAGCTGATATGTGCATTGGTGCTGCTGCACTTTGAAATGCCAGAAGCCGCCTTGTAAGATTGCTCAACTCACCAAATTCTTCAGCGTGATCCAGCAATAGGTACAGTGCCCTGGGAACCTGTGAGGTGGATGGATAGACTTTCCAGTACAGCTGGACGTAGTCTCTCTGGTTCTAAAGGAACCAAAAGGGAATGTGTAAGCACCTAGCTGGGGTCCATATCCAGAAAATGCTCCCAAGGCACACTTTAGAGGCCTCGTCTGCGTGTCTTTATCGTTCTCACCGAGGTACACGATAAACTCTGGTTGGAGAGAGGGGTTTACCTCAAGGAGCATCAGAAGACCTGGGAATCTTCTTCCGAAAAACCAGTCCCTGGAAAGCCAGTGCCAAGAAGCACGGATCGGACACATAGGGGTTCTGTGTGCACTGGACTGGAAGGCAAGGTATTATTCTTTAATAGAATCGAATTGTGATTGGTGACTAATGTCCTTGTTTTTAACCTAGACCCTGCAGGCCAACACACAAAATACATCTCAGAGCAGCAAAGCTAGCTCAAAAGGAGCCTAAGGACCAGGGAGGAGGAAGCTCACCTCTCCACACCCATCCTACCCTCAGCCGTGACATTCACAAAGGACACTCAGCTGCCAGGGTTTGGGCTGAGATGATCGGCCATTTCTGGGCCTTCGAGCAGTCCGTTGAGGGCCGTTCCAGATGTCGGCAGCGAGACCAAGTTCAGGCCGTTTAGAAAACTCACTTGTAAAGTTCCCGTCCTCTGTGACAACACTATGCTGCTCCACAGTACTGGTTCTCACTAGGTTTACCGCCACCCTCTCCGCAGCTTCGTCTTTGTGCATATGCCTGTTGAGGGAAGTCTGCACATAGTGGAATCAGCTTGGTGCCTTAGATACCCCTGCCTCCTACGGTTTGGAATCTGCATCAAGTACTTTGAAATGCCAGAAGCCGCCTTGTAAGATCGCTCAATTCACCAACTTCTTCAGCGTGATCCAGCAATAGGAACAGTGCCCTGGGAACCCAGTACCCTGTGAGGTGGCTGGACGGACTGTCCAGTACAGCCTGGATATAAAGTCTCTCTGGTTCTAAAGAAGTTTCTTGGAGGATAAAATGGGGTTAAAGAGACTGGAAGTCAGAAAGGCTTGGCAGCTGGTGGGCTGTTCTGCTAGACACCCCCCTTTCTTGGGCCCACAGAGGCTGGAATCTGGGCGGCTGCCACATCTCCAGCACATATGGCTTTCATTAGCCCCCATTTTGCAAGGAAACATAATTAAGGGTTTAAGGCTTAACCATTTGTTTGTGCTGGGTGTGCATTTTTCTGGTCTGTTTGTCTCTCACAAATAAGACTATTTGTTAGTCACAGGGGTTGTTACAGTCTGATGTAATCCCTGTGTTCTTCAGGAACAAGAATGACTCTGCTCGGAGAGCTAATCTTTTCAGTATTGCCGAGGCCGAGACATGTAACATACCCACGTAATAAACCCATCAACTGCTGTGCAGCAGACCCACGACTCTTCTTGGTTAGAGGTTAGGAGGGAAAAGGTATTTCAGCCTGTGCATGATGAAACTAGCTTTCTTACTGTCACATGGGAGTCGATTAAAGTGAGTAAAAAGTAAACCCATCCTGTTGGAGGTCACCTGACGGCCACCAGCCCCTCACAGAGCCTGCCCTTGACAACAGTGCTCTGCAGAGGACAAGCCCCACCACGACCGACTCCACTCCCTTGCAGACCATGAAGCCCCGCTGTGCAATTGCAGCATTCCATGGAGGTTTGCCACTGGCCCAGCCAGGGGATTCGAGATAAAATGTCCCCATTTTTACAAACGATCGTGTTTGTTTTCATTAGCCCGTACTTCAAGGTTTAGATGTGGGAAAGGGATTTGCAAGTGAACTTGCTCAACCCTGGTTAGCTGAATGATTCATACCTGTTGTCAGGCTGTCCAGCTGAACAGAGTGGGGATGGGTAGGTGAAGAATCCCCTGGTCCACTTTTGGGACCATTTTGCCTTTACCCTCGTTGCACCCTCGAGGCATTTAAGGAGTCCAGGTGGCGTGGCAGTGATGCACTGAACTACTAACCACAAGGTCAAGTTTGAAACTCCCAGCCAGCTCCAAGGGAGAGGAAAAACGCTTTCTACTCCCGGCAGTTAGTCTTGAAAACTCATGTGGGGGGGTGGGGGAGGGAGAGTGAGGGAGTTTCACCTGGCCTTATGGGGTATCCATGCGTTAACAGTGACTTGATGACAGGGAGTTTTGAGACTTTTTTTTTTCATTATTTACTTTTTTGAGACATTTTTAAGGGAGACTCAACACTCACTGCCAGCAAGCTGATGTCAACTCTTATCTTAGTGACCCTTCAGAGTAGATCCAAGCACTCTTTACGGGCGGAGGTGGCCATGTCTTTTCCCCAAAGGGCGGCTGGGGCTTTTGAACTGCTAACCCCAACTCGTAACCCGCTGCACCACCAGGGCTATTAACACGTTCAACTGCTAATCAGAAGAGGCCTGTCAGAGTCCTCTCAGGACTCTGGGAGGGCGTGGGAAATGACTCCCCAACACCAGCCCCTGACGTTAGTCCCTTTTACATTGAATTGCAATCCATACTAAAGGCAGCAATCGTTTTTTCCAGTAAGTGCTTCACATTTCTGTGAAGCTCTCCCTTGACACCCCCGGGGCCCCTCACGGGTTGCAACTCCCCCGTTGGCAGCTGCCACTGGTAGGCACAGGGCACTTCACACATACCGCTTGTCATTCCTAAGACCGTAGCTCAGAGAACACAAGGGCATCTCCTCATCACTTTGGGTATTTGGATGCTGGATCTAGCCCCATGCTGGAACCCAGTTGGTGGTGTTCTGGCAAACGAGTAGCCAGTGATTTGTCGTGCTCGCCCAAGCCAGGCCCTCGATGGCAACCACGCTGTGAACACTGAAGTGAGGAAGGGGTGTGTCCAGCCAGCTCGAGTGGCTTCAGCTACCACGGCCACTCGCCTTCTGAGAGCGGCCAATTAATTAAGCCTCTCGTTGGCTGCCTGCTCCCCCTCACTGTGTCACTTCTGCGAGCCAAGACACACATCGAGGAGGCAGGATGTTATCAATGGTCCCGAATAGTGGTTAAGGGCCAACTCAGGAAGAGTTTGCTGCCAGGCTGAGTCACCCTCCGCCTTTGGGTTCTGCACACCTTCCCCGGGCCTGGCTCTCAGCCACTGAAGGAACGGAGGCTTCAGGACCCTGTTTTCACAGACCCCGCGGCGCTGCCGGCCACCGAGAATTCTTTTGGCTACTTTCCTCGGCGTGTCCTGACACCCAAGGCCCGGGATGGTAAGACAGCCCATGTCTCCTACACAGACAAGAATCTTGCTAGAACAGTGTGTAGGTAGGGAGGCACTTCACACGCCTGGGCCTGCGTTTATGCCAAGTCCGATTCTGGACTTGAGTCATTGCAATATGACCCTGCACAGCGAGGTCAGGGTAATGGAGTAGAACACTAAAACCCACTGCCAACGAGCACCTGTAGAGAAGCTCACACGAAGGCGTTTTTCAGCAGCCCAAGGCCCCGGTTCAAGCCCACTAGCTGCTCTGCTGACGTAAGATGAAGCTGTCTGCTCTCCCTCATGGAGAACCACCATCTTGGAAAACTCAAGAGAGCAGTTGTCTCGTCTTCAGAGTCCCTCTATGTGTCGGAATCCACTCCATGACAGGGGGTTTAATGTAGCTGTGCCCCGAAAGGGCCCAGTACCCAGGGTGACGGAGCTCTTAGCCTGCTGGCTCCACCCAGTGGTGGCTGGTAAACACAGCGACTTCATGCTCCTGGGCAGGATAGATGGCTCACTCCCTCTGAGGTTCCATCTTACTTACCCCAGATCAATACGTTACATTAGCGGCGCTAAGGGACCAGTGACCCCCAGCCTGGGGCACGGCGGAGGAGGGGCCTCGGAGAGGCGGTATTGATGAATGCGGTGGCGATCCCAGGCCCTCATCTTCTAACCCTCCGGAAACCAGGCGTTCGGTGCTCTCATAGCACAGTCTTCATTAGATAAACTGGGCTTCTTTCCTCCAGAGACCGAAGCTGATCATCAGAGTAAAATGGCCATTTCATTTTCTCTCAGGTCAATCTCACGGTCTTTATTTGACAGCCAGCTGGGCCTCTGGGGAAATTCGCGGGTGATTTGAATAGCAACAAGGGTCTCACTGCTATAAGAACAGAGCCTCATACTCCCCGACCCCTCCCCAAGCAATCTAAAGCCCTGTATCGATTCTCCGCCCACCCACACAGGACGGCTTCAAGGTAAGGGCCAAGGCAAAAAGCAGCACCACTGGTTTACAAGGAAAGACACTACTATAAAGGTCTCAAAGCAAATGGTTTTAAGAACTAAAAGAAACGCATTTCCTGCCCTGTTCACCAAATGATGCTTCCTTTAAACATCAATGCAGGTCGTTACTAGGTTGACAGCAGCACGTTTACAGAGCAAACAGAGACGGGCACGACAGCGTTAAGTATCGCGGCTGCCAAAGATGGAGTCTGTCTCGCAAAGGCAGCTTAAGCAGCAGCTCGTGGTCCTCCCTCAGCAGCAAGAGTTACAAAGAAGGAGAAGTCGCGGGGCCACGGGGCAGGAAGTTGAGCAACAGCAGGACGGGGAGCCAGCATCCACTTAGTGCGCACGGCCACCACCAGCAGGCAGCAGAAGTACATTTCCAAGTAGTCAAGAAAACAAAAGCATTCAGAGAATTATTTTTCTCCCCCTTTCCTGAGGGACGGGGTGGAGATTGTACAGGAAGAACTGTAGGAGACCCAGCTCCGCCAGAGTCCCACCAAGTGCCTTCTGGTCACACGGACACAGGAAAAGGGGGCCGGTGGAGTGCGGAAAAGATGAAGCAAGGGGCCCGATGTGGAAAAGAAACGAAGCGGTTTTCTCCTTTTTTTCCCCCAAACCCTTTCCGGCCCCTCGACCGAAGTACGTGCAAAACCGCTCCCACCCGGAGGGGGCAGGGACGTGGCTGGGCTCGAGTCTCTGCAGAGCCCTGTGGAATGATCCTTAGCTTCCCTTGGAAGCATGTGGGCGCTACCCCTCGGCTTCCCAAGGTGGGCCCCAGCCCCCTCGGGCACCCCCCGCCCCTCAGGCCAACAGTTTCCTCAGAGGAAGCAATCGGTTGCTGAGGGCTGCTGGGGCCCTGGCTCTCTGCCCGGGCTGCTCTGGGCTGCAGGCTCCTGCCCGTGGTGCAGGCGTCTGATTTGCCTGCGGTTGCAAGGGGCTCGGAGAGGTGGAAGTTTAAGGTCTCCGTGCGGGACCTGCCTCTGAGGAGGGTCCAGGCTAGAAGGAAAAACTGCTGGGAGCAGACAGAGAGCCCTGGAGAGACCGCCCCAGGCATGGGACCCCTGCCACCCCGCTTCCCCTGGGTTCCAGTCAGCACTCTCTCTCCCTTTCTGACACAGCCCATATAAAAATCAAGCAGCAGCAACTTTTATTGAGAGACCTAAACTGAAAATAGGTTTAGAACATAATTTAAAAAAATAAAACAGCAAAAGTAGCAAAAAATATATGACCTTTTAAAAAACATTTTCCTTTTTTTTTTTTTTTCCTTTTTATCTTTGTTTTTAATATATAGCAACTGATGCCTCCCAGCCACCAGGAGCATCTTACCCAATGGGTAAATCTCTGGTAACAACCCTTTTTAAAAAGACATGTAAATATATACTCAGATTTATACACTTTGTGTTTTCTTCATTGCTATGTACAAAGCCCCCAGGATGGGGCTGGGCCCCAGGGCCACAACACTGCGCCCAGCCTTTGCCTCGGCGCCCTCTGGTACCAGGTATTTGGTCAGCAAAGCAAATTAGTATCAGAATTAATAAGCCACTGGCACCATCTCTCTGGGGCAGAGGTCACCTTCCGTTGAGGCCCAAAGCTTGGACCCCCTGCCCTGCCGCAGCCCTGAGGACAAGCAAGGTACCTGCCGCCAGAGGGCCAGGGGCCTGCGGGTCAGGTCACGTCCACAAAACCAACCCCTGAAAGCCCGGCTGGCTCTCCTGGAGTGCTCCTGCTAAGCGTCTGCTCACCGCCCCTTCCAGGCAGTGCTAGGTGGCAGGGCGGGGTCTTGGTCCGACACTGGGAAGGGAATGAAGTGGCTGCCAACCAGCAAGCTACCTGCTCCCCTCTCCGCTCTCACCAGCACGTTGAGAGGAAGAGAGGGGAGCTCAGTGGGGTGAAGGCAGGCCACACAGGAAGGCCTCAAGTAGGCGGCTGTCCCAAGCCAGCAGGGCGAGGGGACAAAGAAAGGCAGTGAGTCCCGCAGGGTGTGGGGCGGGGGCACGGTTGATGATGGAATCTGGAGAGGAGGACGGATGGGACGGTGGTCAGCGTCGTTTGAGTCCGCCATTGGCAAGCTGGGCTGGGTGTCGGGGCAGACAGGGTTCCTCGGGCAGCGGCTCGTGAGAGAAGACGGAATCCTCCCCCGAGGAGCATGTAGAGCTGCGGGTGTCGGGAAAGCTGGGGGAGTATTGGTCCAGGGGCATTGACAGGTCCAGGTACTCCTGCGACGGCAGAGAGAGGGGGGCAATGGACCCCGCATCCCCCCTGCAGCCGAGCTCAGAGCCTCCCTCGGCAGCACCAGGACAATGGGAACACCGGAAAGTTAAACCGATAGCCAGCCAAGTCCATGGGGACAGTTAGGTCTGGTCCAGGGCAGGGAGACGCTCTCACCTGATTGGAAGTCAAGGCCACAATGCGATCCAGGTCTTCCACCAGCTGCTTGAAGGTAGGTCGCTGAGAGGGCACAGCGTGCCAGCAGTCACGCATCATCATGTACCTGTGGCAGGAGGGCAAGCCAGTGGAGGCCCGGCTAAAGGAGGGTTTCTGGACAAAGCCACTCAAAGAACCTCACCAATGACCCTCGACCC
>PVJH01044282.1:0-13107 GCA_004026705.1 Nesogale talazaci | reverse complement strand
GTGGCACACACGACTAGTATGTGATAAGACCCTCTGCCTCCATGAGCTGAACTTGACAGCCAATGACGGGTAAGATCAGGAGCACTCTTTACCAACCTAAGACAGGCCATGGTGACATTAGAAGGCCATTGACCGATGATGGGTAAGGACTGAGTGTGTGTCCTGACAACCTAAGACAGGCGGAGTTCCCGGGAGGATAATACTTGAAAAAATAAAAAAGGGGGACCTGTCAGGAGCCGGCTGGCCCAGACATGCTTGACCTGGCTACAGACCGAATATGCCTGAACTCTGTTGCAGTTTGTTGCCTGGGGTTTGTAGTTTGTCGCCTTTGTAACTGTAAACAGCCCTGACCTCTGAAGCCTGACTTGCAGCTGTGCTGCCATTCACTTGTTAATTTTGAAGATCACGATATGCTAATTGCCTAAGCTTGCTTGCCCTATAAAAGTGGCTTACTTCTCACAAATCAAAAAAAAAAAAAAAGAACCCCACCCCATCCCAGAAAAGATGTAACTACTGACACAACGTATGTATGTATGTATGTATACATTATGATGAGTGCTGTATGAGTCCCCAATAAAATGAATTTTAAAATAAATAAATAAATAAAAATAAACGAATGCTCTTCACTTTGGCAGTCAATGAATTTGAACCAAGACGGAAAGGATTGCGAAAGTGAGTTTGGGCATATGTGGAAGAAGAGCCTTCCAAGCAGGGGAAGCAGTCAGTGCAAAGGCCCTGGGGTGGGATGGGAGAGTGGTACACAGAAGGCAGTGTGGGTGCAGCCGCCAGAGAAAGAGGAGAGCAGCAAGAGATGAGGTCAGAGAGGGGAGAGGTAGTCAGAACTGACAAGATCTTAAAGGCCATTGTAAGGCTTTGGCTGTTTTCTCCCCCTCCTCGCCCCCACCTCTAAGACTGAGTAAGGTTGGGATTTTTTTGGAGAGTAGTAAGCAGTGGAGGGATATGGTTTGACTTACCCCTCCCTTTGTTTTAAATTGAGAATTAACACATAAATCATATCATTCCATAGTTCAATCTCATCAAGGTGTATTGTACAGTTGCTACAACAATTAGTTTCCAAGCATTCCTTTTCTTGCTGGACTCCTTGACATCAAGTCCTTTTAAGCCCCACCTCTACTCCACCATTGCATCGCCTTGCCCAAGAAACCCTGATTCTGTTTGCTGTTCCTATAGGTTCATCAATCCTGGGTATCATATACCAAAAACAGAAAGACATATAACACAACTTCTAGAGGGTGACTCCAATGGCATAACTCTTCTGAGGTAAGCCCTGATACAAGCAAACAGCAAATGTTGAAAACCAGATCAGGTCCAGCATGCATCCGAGGATACGGTTTTACCCATTCAAGTCAGGTATATCGCTTTGATCATCTATACGCATCTGTCCAGTGCACTCTGTTTAGTAACCACTTCCTCCCATCCCTCCACCACTGTGTCCATTGTTAAGTAACTTGTCCGTTGTGCAGTGGTCTCAGCCCCTAACTGTGACATCATGGTAACTACTGTAGACACTATGCACAACTTCTTGGGGGTTATTAGCCACAGTGTTTGACATTCTAATGATTTATGCCCCTCAGTTTCACAGATTGGAGTAAAGAGCTCGACAGCATTGAGTTGGGGGCTAGCAGAGCAAGTCTGCACAGTAATTGTCAAGGTGCTCCTTGTGTGGAGGGGCAGTGGGTATGCCTGTGGACAGGCAGTTGATCCCCACGAGGGAGGTACTTTAAAATCCTTCCTTTCTTCATACATGTGCTAATAGATGCTTCCTCTATAGCTCTCAGGCTGGCTTGTCTTGGCCAGGAAGGTAAACACATTTCCCCAAAGTTTATGCATAAACCCTTACCTCCTCCTCCTCATCATCATCATCATCTGCACAGGTATCATCATCATCTTCACCAGTATCATCTTCATCATTATTTTCAACATCATCTCCATCTTCTTCTTCATCAGCATTATCGTCATCATCACCATTTACCCAAAACTTTCTCTGCCAATTGCTGTGACAAGCTCTTTACATTAACGAATTGATCCCAAATCCTATGGGGCAAGTACTATTACCTTCCCTATTTACCAAGGAAGAAACTGAACCCCCACGAGGTTAAGTAACTTGCCCAGTCTCTGATCAAAGGCTAGAGTATGAACACAGGTGATCTGACTCCAAAGCCTAAGCCCACGACCATGATGCTACCCCACCATGATGTTTTTCTCCTGGAAGATATCACTCTTTTATTGAAGAATTGTCAAAACATTGTCAAGATGCCCCTTAGTACACAGAGAAAAGGAAATGGCGTAGCAGAGTGGCGAGGCCAAATTGCAGTCTAACAAGCAAATTCAGAACACCACAGGGTTTATTTAGCTAAGGGCTCAAAGTGTGCTCTGACTTCATCCAGAAATGAGCACATGGACACCAACACACCTGGAGACATAGACGCAGAAACAGGGGGAGCTCTCAATCTGGCTGGGGCCGAGGCCCAAACTAACTCAGACTGAGTGTATAAGCAGAGGTAGTTAAGAGTCCCGGGTCTGCTCCACACCAACTGGGAGGCTCTGGGAAGCACCTCCATTTCATTTTCCTTCCCGTAAAAGGATAATTCTACTACCTAGCTCATTTCTTGTTAGGAGGATTAAATGTGCGAATGCACAATCTTCTAGAGAACCCAGTAAATGGTTTATGTGACCAAATACAGGGACATTTGGCTAGTGTCGCATATGTAACCCACACCTGGGCCTGTACTGACCAGAATCTTGAAGGTCATTTCCTTCATGTGGCACGTAAAGGAATAGGATGAACAAGGTGACCAGTGGCCCTCAGTGGGTGGCCCCTCTCCATGGGACAAGGCTGTTGCTATCTCAAAACAATGCTGTGTGTCTATGGCATTCACTCCCATGGTGGCCTGAAACAGGGCACGGTGTCTGGGACTTAGTTATTACTGTGGTTAGTTGCCAGGCAGTTCGTTCCGACTCATGACAACCTTAATAACAAATAGAAAAAGAGGTTGGCTGGTCGGGTGCCAGTTCCATGACCATCAAGGAAGAGGGTAAACAAAGAAGATGTATGTTTAGGTCCATCGGCTCGTAGGAAACCTTCAGCATTGGGGAAAGGCACAAAGAAATAAAGGAAAGAGAAAAGGTTTGGGTCCCCCAATAAATCATAGCTTGAAGTTTTTCCCAGCCAGACTAATTTGATAACTCCTTGGGAAAGAGACACTGATTTCCTGTTAGGAGTGGAATTGAGGGGAAAACCCGCAGAATGAGCTGTAGCCCTGAGGGTCTCACCCAGAGGATGCCTCACTTCCCATCACATCACAGTGACCCCACTTGAGGTCACTTCTTGAGGCAGCCCTGAATGGCCTGGGGCTGCTCCAAAGCCCACCACTGTCAAGTATAAATTGAACCAACATAGGACTGGGTGCACCTCTGTCAGGCAATTAACTAACCAATCAGCTTCATCTCACCATGAAGAAAAGATATCTGGGCCTGCAAACTATGACTTTTTTCCTGGTGATCATGAAAGGTGTTTGTCATTGGCCTGGAGGGGATGAAGAGATTACCTACTCCTTTCCTCAGTCCCTGCTTCCTCTCTACCACAGTAATTCTCTCTCTGAGACCTGAGAAAAGACCCCTGCTAACCCATATATTGAGAGCTTCATTTTCCATGGTTCTTTCTGTGCTGCATGTGGAACCAAGATTTGGATGATGAGCTGATTTAAAAGGCTAACAGCGACCTTCAGATGGGTTTGCTCTCCCTTCAACCCTCTAACCCAGCTTCCCTGTGTCTTCTTTAGGCCAGGCGAGTACCTTAGTCTGCGAGCCCTTGGAAAATTGCTTCATCAGCCTCTGATCTAAGAAGCCTGGATTGGGTAGGAAGAAGAATCTACAACCAGCCTCCAGAAGTCAATGTCACTTAGGCATTCTGCAGTAAGAATCAAGGAAGTATTCTTTAGACTGTTGCTCCAAAGTGTTATGGTAGCTGTGCAGGACACAGCACTTCTTAGCTCTCTACAGAGGCACCCCTTTTTGATCTCTAGGATCCAAGAAGCAAGAGAAGTCAGTGTCCTCTGCAGTCCGATGCTCTTAAGGAGCAGACACCCCTGTGAATGGTGATCGTGACTTTAAAGGTCCCCATACGGAAACTTATCATCCCCTAGAGTAACATATCCACAAGGAAAGTCATTTGTGATGAGAGAGCCGAGAAGAGGGAGCATGTGCAATCACATTAATTCTAATGACTCTGATAAGGAGATTTGGAAGCACAGCCAATGGCTCCATTAAAATAATGACTTTGGGTCTCTCCTGTCATCACCTAGGGTCTTCTCCCCCTCCCTCTGCCACCATATCTCGAGAGTGCTGGTAGTGACCGCTTTGCTAGGAGACATGAAGGGCAGCAAGTTTGGAAATGATGACACAGAAGGGGAACCTCTTTCCACCCATCAGATCGGTGGTCCGAGTCCTTGGTCAGCAGCTGCAGGGAAAGGAAACAAATCCCATCAGGAGTAGGAGAGCAGGAGGTCAAGGCAGAAGAGGCTGGCCTGGAGTCTGTGCCTCATCCCTTGCTGCTGCATCAGAAGTCCAGTGGCCCCAACGTTAACATGAATGAGGTCCACTGTGTTCCTTGCTAGGGATCATCACAGTAAGGGTGTCACCTGAAATAGTGCCAAGTGACAGTGTCACAAAGACAACAAAGATACCTGGTAGAATGCACCCAGATGTCCCAGGATTAACCCCACATTTCTCTGTTTCTTTTTTGTTGTTGCTATTTAAACGCACACAACATAAAAGATACCACTTTACAGTGAACCATTCACATTATTTAACCCGTCCACAATGCTGTTACTGAACAGTCTCCCCACAGTTCCTAGCAACCACCCTTCAGCCTCACATCTCTATGGATTTACCTATTCTGGTTATTTTATATAAATGGAGGCTGAGCCCCGGTGGCGTTGTGGCTGAGTGCACGACTGCAGCCCACGGGCTTAGCGGTTCAAATCCAGCCCTTGGCGGCTCTCCAGGAGCAAGACTGGGTAGCTCCCATGACCACCAGAGGGCACTGATGCCCCCCAAAAAATAAATAAATAAAATAAATGAAATCATATAATATGTGACCACAGTACCTGACTCTTTTCTTTTCTTTTCTTTTGGCATCACTGCCCTCAGGTGGTGGGAGTAGGCGGCCCAGTCTTTGCCCCATGGAACTAGAATTGAACCTCCATCCCAGTGGGCCGCAGTCCTACGCACAACCACTATGCCACCGGGGCTCAGCCGGGATGTTTTTGTTTTTTTTTTTAATTTTTGACTCTTTTCACTTAACATGTTTTCATTTATTTATTTTATTTAAAGGCCGTTTTATTGGGGACTCTTACAGCTCTTATAACAATCCATACATCAATTGTATCAAGGAGATTTTTACATAGGTTGCCATCATTATTTTCTAGACATTTACTTTCTTTCTCTCTTTTTTTTCTCACATCACTGCCCTGATGGGAGTAAGAAACCCAGCCTTGCTCCTGGAGAGCTGCTGCTGGATTTGAACCGTCAGCCCTGTGGGCCGCAGCCCTGCACACAACCACTGCGCCACCAGGGCTCAGCTAGACATTGACTTTCTATTGAGCCCTTGGTGTCAGCTCTTTTTTCCTTTCCTCCCCTCTCCACCCTCATGACCCCTTGATAAATTATAAATTATCATTGCTTTCAGATCTTACACAGACCACTGTCTCCCTTCTCCCATGGTTTCTGTTGTTCAGGTGAGTATTGTGATGGGCACCTCCTTTCTCCCCACCTTCCCTCTATACTCCTGGTATTGCTACTCTCATTCCTGGTCCTGGATTCCATGTGTTGTGAGCTCTTTATCTCTTGTCTGTTCCTATGCACATGCTCCAGTCTAGCCCCCATTGAAAGGCAGGACTGGGGTCATGATAGTGGGTGGTGAAGAGGCATCAAGGAACCAGAAGAATGTTGTGTGTTTCATAGATGTTATACTGCACACTCAGTGTGTTTTTAAAGTTCATCCACGTTGAAGTAGGTGTCAGGACTTCATCCAGTTTTATAACTGAGTAATATTCCATTGCATGGATGGACTGTCCTTTGGACATGTTATTGGGAGAGACCAGAGTCTAGAGAAGAACATCACACTCAGTAACGTAGAGAAGCAGTGAAAAGAGGCAGACCCTCAACAAGATGGACGGACTCTGTGGCTGAACAATGGATTGGAGCGTCAGAATAACGGTGAGGTTGGCAGAGGACTCTGTGTTCTGTTACACACAGAGTGGCTGTGAGTCAAATCCAACTCACAGGCACCAAACAGCAACAACACAGAGGGACTGAAATCTGTTTGTCCATCAATCTATCCCTTGATTGACACATAGGTTGTTTGCACCTCTTGAAAATTGTGAATAAGGGCTGAGCCCTGGTGGCGTAAGTGGTTGAGTGTGGAACTGCAGCCCGCAGGCTTGGCGGTTCAAATCCAGCGGCAGCTGGGTAGCGCCCACGACCACCAAATGCAGTGATGCCCACAAAAAAAAAAAAAAAAGAAAGAAAGAAAATTGTAAATAATACTGCTAGAACCATTGGTGTACAAGCTTTTGTGTGGATCCAGTTCTTTGGATTGGTACCTGGGAATGGAAAGGATAGTTCTTAGGAAGTGTTATACTTTGTTTAGGTTTTTTTTTAATGGTTTATTCTGAATTAACTCAAGGTTTACAGAGTAGACCACAGTTTAAAGTTCAACAATCGATACATATTCTGATTCAACTCATCCATTGCAATTCCCTCAGTGCGCCAACACAACCCAATTTCTCCCTGTGCTTCCTGTTGCCATTCTTACCCAACTCTCTGAGCTTTGTCCTTGGGTGAACACTGCCCTTTTGATCTTAAATGATTGACAGTTCTAACCTGGAGGTGAGTCCAGTTCAAGACCCAAAGGTATGATTGGTAACCTTTTTGAAGAATTATGAAAATTAATTTGGGGGGGAGCTTGCTAAATGCTAAAGCCTTGGGAAATGAAGCTATGCAGCATGCATTTCATTCTTCTTTATGAGCAAAGGATAGTTCGTTGTATGTAAATACCACATGCTTCTCATCTGTGAACATTTGGGTTAAGCTACATTTCTGCGTAGGTCTAGAGCTTTCTTACTCAACTTCCGCTTGAATTAGCACATCCATCTTTTCTTCCCCCGTTCAGATTCCACCTCCCAAATTGGACCTGGTCTATCTCTCTTGCATAACCACCGATAGCACATTTCCTCCAGCTACAGCATCTGTGTTTAATCCAAGAAATGCCAAACTTGGCATTCCCTCCCCAAGGAGAGTTCTCTGTGAACCAGATAGACATTTAACCAGGTTTCCAAACTGGTTTGAACAGGTTCCCTCATGACCAACAAAGCGACACTGGAACCAATCCAAACGTTTAATTTGGGGGTAAAGAGGGACAATAATCAGAACTGGAAAAGTTGCAAGTTAAAGACCTGGAATGGGGGACCTGGAAGAAACCTAGGGAACCTTCTCAGGAGCCGACTGTAGGTGATTGGGATTGTTGCTTGGTCTGTGGAGCACCGCACAGCCTGGTCAGCAGCCATCACAGAGAAGGATGATGCTGTTGCTGACTCTGCCCGTCGAGAGCTTTGGTGGCAAGAACACCTTGTTCTGACAAACTGGCATCCTGTGGTGCTCACTCTCCTGGCACAATGGCTAAAGACAAAATGGGCTCATAAGCAAATGTGGTGAAGAAAGCGGGTGGTGCCCAGCTATCAAAAGACATAGCACCTATGGTCTTAAAGGCTTGGAGTTAAACAAGCAGTTGTATAGCTGAGAAGTAAATAAGCCCACATGGAAGAAGACACCAGCCTGTGTGATCACAAGTTGTCCTCAGCACTGGGTAACAGGCATCAGAAGACCACAAACAAACAAACAGAAACTGCATTGCTGAGAACGAGGGAAGGCAGTGCAGAGACCCAAAACGCATCTGTAGACAATGGGACGCCCCCTCACAGAAAGGTCACATGGAAGGAATGAGCAACCAAGGCACAGTAAACACACAATATTTCTCTGGTTTCTTGATGCTTCCTCAACCCCCACTATCATGACCCTACTACTGCCTTTCACTGCAAGCTAGACCAGAACATGTGCACAGGTACAGATGAGAGATAAGAGCCTATGACACATAGAATCTAGAAACAGGAATGGGATTAGTAATACCAGAGGAGTGGGGGGAAAGTGGAGACAGTAGGGAAGAAAGGGAGAACTGATCACGATGATAAACACACACACCCACCTCCACGAGGATGAACAACAGAAACGATGGGGGAAGGAAGACAACGGTCAGTGTAAGATATGAAAATAACAATAATTCATAATTTGTCAAGGGGTCACAAGATGCAAGGTGAGGGAAGGAATAAAGAGGAGCTGATACTAAGGGCTCAATAGAAACTAAATGTCTAGAAAATCATGATGGCAATCTATGAACAAATCTGCTTGGTGCAGTTGATGAGAGCTGTAAGAGCCCCCCAAAAAATGAAATTTTAAAAAGAACTTTGGTTGAGGATTAAATTTCTAGCAGGGCATTGATTCATAATTTTCCCATTCTGATTGTCATTCCATTTCATCCATTTTTACAAATTCGGATCTGGCCCAACTTTGTTTGGTCAGACATGGGAACCAGAAAGTTTTAACCTGAGTCCTGACACTGGGCCTGCAGAAAAGATGATGTCACCAGCTACTGTGCTTCACATCTTTTGTCAATGCAACTCTACGTCCCAGAGAACATGCACAAAGTTATTTCGCTTGGACGACAGCACTGCATTTGACCTATGTGTTCCACCTGAGCAGAGAGATCAATGTTCATGCATTCTGATCTTATGTTTAAACTCAACCGGGCACATCCCAGAAGGTCAGAGTCAAGGGTTCCATTTCATCTCATACACGCTCCATGCCAGGATATGCACCCCAATATATGGGATATAGATACCCAGAGAGCTCCAAAGATCAACAAAACATAGCCAGCAGAGCTTATGATCTGAAAAGGGAAATCGATACACCAGGAATGTCAGGAAGACAGGAAAAATAGACTTTGGGTCTTAAAAGGGAAAGAAACCCCTGAAGAAGAGAGTACCTTCTGGCAGAACCGAGGAGAGAAGGTGTATTGGTTTCCCGGAGGGGGAGCCATAGCTAAGTAACCCAAATCAGTGACTTAAGAGGATATAAATATATGATGTAGCAGGTCCACGGCTCGTGGCCTAAATCCAAGGTCTAGACATGGTCAAACCTTCTCCTGAAGCTAGAGGAGAAAGATCTCTTCCTGTCTCTCACAACTTCCTGTAGCCTTGGGCATTACTCCGCTTATAGCTGCTGAAGAACCTGACCTCTGCCTTCCTTGCCCCATGGCTTTCTCTGAGTGTCTCTCCGTCTCTTCTCCTCCTTTATAAGAACACGACTTATACTGGGTTAGAACCCTCTGCTGTAGAATGACCTCGTATTAACTGCTGATCTCAGCAAAGACCATTCATAAACAAGATCACATCCACCAGCACCAGGGTCAGAAATAAGGCACGCAGGCAGAGGAGTGCTTATGTGTGAGGCTGCTAGCCACCACAAGGTCAGCATTTTGAAACCATCAGGCACTCCATAAGAGAGAGGTGAGGCTTTCTATCCTTATAAGGGGGTTACAGACTCAGAAGCCCACACAGTCAGTTCTACCCTGTCCTAAAGGGGCCCTGTAAGTCTGAACCGTGCTTAGACTTTCGTTATTGAGACATTAGAGATCTATGGTGGTGGTAGTGGTGAAAACTCAATCTTTAAGAGAAAGCATCTTAAAAGTTGTGGTCTTAGAGGAGGCTCATTTGACCAGAAGAAAAAGACTTCTTGGGGTGGGGGTGGAGGGCTCTCTGAGCAGAAGCACAAAGAAGGGTCTGCTAATTCTTTGTTTGTTTTGTTTTTTGTGGGTATCACTGCCTCTGGTCGTCTTGGGCACTTCCCAGCCGGCGCTGGATTTGAACCGCCAAGCCCACGGGCTGCAGTTCCGCACTCAACCACTTAAGCCACCGGGGCTCAGTCCCTGGGTCTGCTAATTCTATCTCTGTTCAAGAGCCTTGGTGTGATGCTATGCCTGGCGCTTGACTTTTCAAAAACCATTGAACCCCCCCATGGAACACAGCCCCATTATGGAGATGGTTCAGGAGCAGGCAAGGTTTCCTTTCCTGGGCAAGGAAGCTCCATGAAGTGGGAGCCGAGCTGGCAGCTGCTAACAGCAGCCCAGCAGAATGCATGAAGAGACGGGAAACTATTTCTGGAAGACATTACAAGAGAAAAGGAACCAGGTGTTCGAGAATAAACTGGGTGTCTCTCTCACCACCAAACCAGGCCACTGTCAGAAAGGTTACTTCCCCAGACTCCAAGCTCCCACCAAATCCATCCCTCTGGCAAGTCCTTCCCTGTTGGATCCCCTTAGTCATTCTGCATTTGGACTTGGAGTGGTCTGCCTCCATCTCCACACTGCCTGTGTCTCCCGGAGGCTCCCAGACTCATTCCACGTCTCCCTCAAAGAGCTGTTGGACTGCCCAGGCAGGGTCCAGTGAGGCCTCCACCTCCTCCCTGCGATGCCACTTGTCAGAGCCAGGCAAGAGAGATGCCAGCCTCATCCCCAGCCTGAAAGCCCATTCAGGGCGCTGGGAAGATGAATTATGTTTCATTTATATCAAAGAAGCAATCTCGAAGCCCATTTGTGATCAAATTTGCTGTCAGAGAAACTTTGCTTTATCTCATTACATCTGATATCTCTTGGCTTCTTGTCCTTGAGACTATTAAAGTTTAATGTCAAATTCAAGATGAAATGAAATCTTTGCTGTATCATCTCATCAGGACCTGAGCATTCCCCCTTCCATCTAAAATTTTTTGACAACTAATTACAAAGGGGTGGGGGGTGATATGTAAGGAAGGAGAGAGAGAGAGAGAGAGGACTGGTGCCCTCCTATTTGCTGAAAGTACCATCATTTGACGGGGCGACCAATGAGCACAATGGCTGTGTGCCACAAGAGACCAAGGAGATTTGTTCATCCCCATTGATCGTCTCCTTTGCCCCTTCACCTCAAACTCCCCACCCCACACTCCAGCCTTTCTCAGTCCTCTCCAGCCAAGGTCTTCCTGCCCAGAACACATGGCGGAGGGGGAAGCACCCCAGACTGGGAGCTACCTTCTCAGAGTCTCCATTTATTCAACTGGAAAACGGTGGGGTTGGATTTGTATGGTCCCATTTAGGGATCTGGGGGGAAAGGAGAGGAGTGAGCAATAGAGCGGGCAGGAGACTGTGGCAAAATTAAAAGTGCATCCCAACCCAAGGGGTTTATTTCTAAATAAAATTAATCCACAGGAGACACGTTTGCACGCTTTATTTACAATTATAATCCTTAGGTTAATTGATTTCCAGGGTTGATGATGCTCTCTAAATAAGAAAAGTGCCCACGGAAAACAGAGTTCAAACTGGGAAGGTGATTTTCCCTGGAAAAGAATCGGTATGCTGATGAGTAACACTGATTGACATCTACCTGCACAACACAGGGCTGTCAGCAGACCCACGAACAGGCAGAGCAGAATTTCTGAAGAGGAACAGAGGTGGGGCGGGGGAGGGAGAGGGAAAAGTAGTGGATACCAAGGGCTCCTTTACTAAAAAGTAAATGTTTAGAAAATAATGGTGCTAACATATGTGCAAATGTGCTTGAGACAACTGATGTCTGGATTGTTGTCAGCTACAAGAGCCTCCAGTAAAATGATCTTTAAAAGTGAAAAAGCAAAAAAGGAATAGACTTTAAAAATAAGTTTAAAAGGTCATGTAGCGAGTTTATTTATTCCAGAACTACATCTGTGAAGTATCTTTGATATGCTTCCACCATCTTAGGTCCTAAAGATTCAGTCATTATTGAAAAAATGAAAAGAAAAAAAAAAAAGAGATGGTCAGAGTGCCTTGGTACTACTGGTGGAGAGGAAACACACAATGGGTGTGATGGGTACGTACTTAATTCATTTGGACTAGCCTGTGAATTCTTAAAGTAGGTTGAGTCTGCCACCTCAGTGGGGATGCTAGGGTAGCGTGGGTTCGTGGTCCTTTTAGTCAATCTATCTGGGTTCCAATTCGGGCTCAATTACTAACTCGTTGGCCTCTGGGCCATCATTGCCTCACCCACAAAACCAAGGTTAGCTACCATATACTTACATGTGTGCAGACCGTGTACACGCAGTTTATATGTACATAAAGCACACGCCATCTCCTTATCCTCTGAATGTCCCCCTTTATGGTGACTTGTAGATCTGGCAGGCACGGGTCTGCCTCAGTGAATGAGTGCTGCTGAAAGTGTTGTCCTATCACCAACCCCCATCATTTGTGTCAACAGTGTCCAGTCACTTAAGAGTTTAATCTGTCCAACGAAACAATTCGTGCAGACAATTCATTTACTGCTATCTGTAGTCAACCTATACTTTTAAAATTCTCTTTTCTAAAACATATTTTAAATGTTATACCACTGGCTACATTAATGATGCTATCAATAGAATTACCTTAGGCCCCAAGAGGATGATTTAGAATGTTCTCTACTAAAAAATGATCGCGACATCCCTACAGTGAACCAGAGGCACATATAAGCAGAAGTATAGGAATGGATTTGGGCTTGCACTTAATTCTCACCCCCATCTCTAGCAATAGTCTGTTCTTAAGACATAGCTATCGGCTCTTTAGCAAAGTGGTGATGGAATCAGAGGAGACCCACCTATCAGAAAGAATGGTATCTTGTCTTAAAACAGCCATCTAAGTGAGACGTTCACTAAGTCACAACCTGTGTGACTCATGGATTATAAATAATAAAATCCACATCCCAAGTAGGGAATGGGATCAGAGCTTAAATTCTGAATGCCAAGTTTGCAGAAGGGTATGGATGGCAGTGGAAGCTCAAAATTCATTTGAAGAATCACCAGGTGGATTGAGCCTCCAGTGAATTCCCTCTGATGAGCATAACCTTCCTATCAGACAGAGCATTGTAAAATTGAGTGTGGCATAGAACGTAATAGCTTGTGATTTGATCTCTCTTGTTGCCCATTTTAAAGTTGTTTCTT
>PVJH01044281.1:0-13100 GCA_004026705.1 Nesogale talazaci | reverse complement strand
AATATCAGAGGACATGCAAATGCAGCTCTCTGCCTGCTGATAAACTGTCCCGAGCCCCTGATGTGAGAGATCTCAGAGGACAGTCCCAGTCTCAGGGGTCTTTGTTGTTGCCATTCTGTCACCAGGAGCTAGTTCTCAATCACATAATGAATTTTTTACCAACCTTGGCTTTCATTTTGGCCATTGTACATGGTAATCACTGTAGACCTGCTGTGTATATGTGTATAATCAGGAGTACATTTGTTTGTTTGTATGTATGTATGTCTAATCACTGTGCCCCTGTGTTTGCAGGTGTCCAGTGTGAGGTGAAGCTGGTGGAGTCTGGAGGAGATCTGAGAAATCCTTGGGGGTCTTTAAGACTCTCTTGTGCAGCCTCTGGATTCACCTTCAGTAATTATTGGATGAACTGGATCCGCCAAGCTCCTGGGAAGGGCCTGCAGTGGGTGGCAGACATTAATGGTTCTGGTGGTACCACAAACTACATTGATTCCTTGAAGGGTCGATTCACCATTTCCAGAGACAACTCCAAGAACACGCTCTATCTTCAGATGAACAGCCTGAAAACTGAGGACACGGCCATGTATTACTGTGCTACTGACACAGTGAAGAAAAGTCAGAGAGCCCAGACACAAACCTCCACTGCATGGAGAAGACTGGTCTCCAGGGGGCGCTCAATACCCACAGAGCACAGGACTCGGACCCAGGAGCAGGTGCAGCTGGAGCTTTAAGGTTGGCTGGTTCCCTGTGATGATCTGAGGATTGTTCTAAATCCCACGATTTCCCTAGGGAATCTCTCTCTAATTTAAAAATAATGATTCTGTGCCTACTCCTGATACCTGTGAATTCAAAAGTAATGTTGTAGTGGAAGAATGTAGACTGTCCTCCATCAACAAGCAGCTGCCCCATAAGGACAGGAAATGACTCTATGAGGGGTCTCTGCTTCAGGGTTCTCATGAAACTCAGGTAAATAGTCTCCCATCAGACTCGGGGCAAATGGGGGCCTGGACAAAGAAAACTAGTAGGTGGTTGACTATTGGATGAAAAGTTTGACAGTACACTCAGCCATCATACTGTGTGAGTTATTCCAATGTTCATTTAGTCAAAAATCTAGGCCAGTCTACCTATTTTTATGTGTTTCCTCAAATCGTACCGCTTTCTTTTGGCTTGGTTACTTTTCCTGCCCATGGTGGCCAGTGTTTTATTTATGTTGTCTTTGGGAACCAATCTTCAAACTCAAATTCACCAAATGTATTTTATTCTATGGATTCTAATATGTTGTACCTTCAGCCCATGCTAGTCAAGACACTCATTTATATGTCTTAAATTTAGGACTTACAGATATCTCTAGAACCAAATGGGATCATTCATGTCAGATGTTGTATCTTCACCTTCCCAGACCCACAGAATGTCAGCCACTTTTTCTGGCTTCACCCAGAGGGTGCACATTTGTCCTGTTAATCAACTCACATTCCTACGCTGGTGGGGTTGCTGCTCATTTATTACAGGATATCAGCAACATCCTCAGTATCTAGTGACACTCAGTGTTAGGTGAAAAAATATTGAGATATTTAAGTATAAAGTTTAGTATAAAATGCAAGATTGCATGTGAATACGTCTATTAATGATAACTTTCTGGGTTGATGGTGCCCGGCTATCAAAAGATAGAACCTATGGTCTTAAAGACTTGAAAGTAGACAAGTAGCCACGTAGCTCAGAAGCAACAAAGTCCACATGGAAGAACCATACCAACCTGTGTGATCACAAAGTGTGATCAGAGGGCTCAGGTATCAGGCAGCGAATAAGAAAACAATCATATCATTGTGCGTTTATCTTCCCTATATGATTGCTAAAGTTAAATGTGTGAATAAGCAAATGTGGTCAAGAAAACTGACTGTGCCAGAGTATTCAAAGACTTAGCCCCTGGGGGCTTACAGGCTTGAAGGTAAACATGTGGCCATCTAGCTCAGAAGCAGCAAAGCCCACAATGATGAAGCACATCAGCCTGGGCCATCAAGAAGTATAGAAGGGATCAGGTTTCAGGCATCTAAGAACAAGACATATCACTGAGAATTAGAGAGAGTGCAGATTGGGGACTCAAAGCCCATCTGTAAGCAACTAAGCATCCCTTTACAGAAGAGCCACAGGGTGGAAGATGAGTCAGTTGGGGGCAGTGTACCAAGGATGAAACATACAACTTTCCTCTAGTTTTTAAATTCTGACCCCCACCCCACTATCATGATCCAAATTCTACCGTACAAATCTAGCTAGATCAGAGCATGTACAGTGGTACAGTTAGGACCTGGAAACACAGGGAATCCAGGACAGATAATCCTTTCAGGACCAGTTGTGAGAGTAGAGATACTGAGAGTGTGGAGGGAAGGTTGTGTAGAAAGGGGGAACTGATTACAAGGATATCCATATAACCTCCTCTCTTGTAGATGGACAGTAGAAAAGTGAGTGAGGGGAAACATCAGACAGTGTAAGATTAGACAAAATAATAATAGTTTATAGATCATATTTTGAGAATGATGATGGCAAGGAATGTACATATGAGCTTGACACAATGGATGCATGTATGGATTGATAAGAGTTGTACAAACCTTTCTGCATAAGATATGCCTTCTGTTGTCAAAGCTAAATAACTTTAGGGTGACATGCACTCTTTACACAGTAAAATGATCTTGTGTAAACATAGGAGTGTAGTTGTTGAAGAAAAGCTCTTAATTTTTAGTGACTCACAAAAGCCATTCCTGTTTACAGCAAATATTGAGTTGCAGGCACTTTTGACTAAATTCAGTGAGATTGCTAGAGTGAGCTGATCTTCAAAATCTATAAACTTACCATAATCTAATGTATAAAATAAAACTTGTACCTGACCATATAAATGTCCTTGAATTTGTGGTGTCTTATAAATATGTAAATCCTTGAGAGTAGAGGACAATTGCCTTTATTCCTAAAGCCATCCTCCATCCCACCTCCTCAACTATCTCTCTCGCCATTTGTGGCCTGGAAAGACTACTCAAAAGACCGGGGTAGAAGTATCATCTATGCATAAATAAGTATTCACCTAAACAATGTCTTCAGGCTGTCCCTTTGAGGATACAACGTATTCTTGGAATTGTCTCTGGATATGGTGAATCACCTTTCTAAGATTCTGTGTTGTACAGGTAACCACTAACATCACCACTAATATTTGTGTTCGTGTCCATTAATAAACAAATCTGATTTGGGAGAATACAGCTAGTACTCTCCTTGGAGGTAAATGGGGAGAGACTGCACCTTGCCTACTTTGGACATATTTTCAGGAGAGCTTAGCTTCTGGAGAAGTATATGATGCTGACTATAGTTCTGCGTTATTCTTGCATATTAGTACTTATCTATTTGAAAAGATTCCACAATGTAACATTTAAAAATAATCTTACATTTATCCTATTGAATGTTTTTTCCAGATATTGCTTTGCTTTTAAATTTTCTATCCTCCTACTCCCACCACTGGAGAGCAGTGATGCCCCCCCAAAAATATTTTTTTCTATCAATAATGAATGTAAATGATGAAGATTTGAAGGTTTTCATGTAATACTGCCATCTAAAACTGATCATATGTACAATAATTCATCATTGACAATGAGTTGTTAATTGGAATGCAAAAGTTGGTCACAGAGAATTTGTAGCTAGGACATATAGTCTTTGGATAGGAAAGAAGGCAGCAATAGCATAATATAATTCTGCATGACTAATGAGCTATTCATCAACTATTTCCCCACATATTCAAGAACACAGAACAATGGCTACACCTCAGGGGATTGATTCCACAGGAATCAAACCTACAACAGCAGATGTGGGATAAGCTGGTCTCTTGACCCACTACAGGGATTTTCCATGGCTGACTGCAGTAGGCGACACCCATGCGAGTGACTTCACTGTCCTCACCCTTGCTCTGGTGGGTGAGACTCCTGAGTGACCTTCCATCAGCAGCTATTGGACAGAGGGCCTGGGATGTTAACAGCTTATCCACTCTGGTGCCCACCATCAAAGCCAGTTAATCACCAGCACCACCTATGCAGAGCCTCCAAATGCAGCTCTGGTTTCCACTCGAAAATGGTCAGTGTGAGAGCTGAGGACTCAGCCATGTGTAACTTGGAGAGACTAAGAATGGGGAAGGCAGGGTGAATCCAGGCACAGACTTCCCCTGAATCAGTCTGCAGGGGGTGCTCAGAACCAATCAAAGGCAAAGGTGCCCACAAAAAGAAAACAAACAAGCAAAAAACAATGCAGGGAGATTGAGGAAGTTTCCGGCAGGGTCAGGGCTTTCCCCAATGGCTCAACATGAGGCTCCCTTCAAGGGCACTACATTTCAGGACAAAAGCTTGTGGTGTTGCACTGCCATGTGAGCCCCAGCCCCCACCTCTCCAAGGAGGCAATGGAAAAATCTAATCTCATCCAGTATGGGTTAAATGTCCATGCCAACTTTAGATAGCAAGTAGCTGCCAACGCCTGTGATCTATTACCCAATGTTAGGACATAGATTCTTCTATAAGAAGGGAGATTTGGGGAGGGGGAATTGATCTATAATTGGCTATTGAAAGCTCACATGTTTACATAATTCAGTACCAATATAATACAAATTGCTTTCTTTAATTTTGGTTTGGAAATAGATTGTTGAGAGAAACCTATTGCCTTGCTCCATACTCAGAAAGCCTCAGTTCAGCATTTTTGAAATCTATTTTAATTGAGGGATTGGTAGCAAAGATTATTTAGTGAGTATGGGTATCTCTTTTCTGCAGACTGTATCTCATTCTCATATTTAAATAAATCTACTCACTACGTTAGAACTTTGAAATACTCTACCTCATGAATATGCAAATAACATTTCATCCACTTGGTCAAATATAGATACTTCTGTTCTGGAGCATTAGCCAAAAATTGTACCCCTGCTGAGCAAAGTCTTCAGAACACAGTTCTATCACTATGAATTGGACCTGGAGAATCCTCCTCTTGGTAGCCACAGCTATAGGTGATGGGGTCCTGAATCCCAGTGAGGAGAAGGGGCTATGTTTTATGCAAGTGAAAATAATCCACCTCTCTGTTCTCAACAGGCAGCCATGCCCAGGTCCAGCTGGTGCAGTCTGGACCCGAGCTGAGGAAACCGGGGGCCTCTGTGAAGGTCTCTTGCAAGGCTTCTGGATACACTTTCACCAGCTACTATCTGCACTGGGTGCAGCAGAGTTCTGACCAAGGGCTTGTGTGGATGGGGCAGATAGATGGTGGCAATGGTGCCACAGCGTATGCTCAGAAATTCCAGAGTCACCATGACCAGAGACACATCCACAAGCACTGCCTGCATGGAGCTGAGCAGACTGAGCTCTGAGAACACAGCCACCTATTACTGTGCGAGACACACAGTGTGATAACCACAACCTGACTCTTGTCAAAAACCCAGAGGGAGAAGACAGCAGGTATGTTTTCAGAGACCACTGGGACAATCAGGCCGTGTAATTTTCAGCTGGAGTAATTGGGTAAAAGTAACAAAGAAGCATGCAGTCACTTGAGTTATTCAAATACTTACTGCACTTGAGTCAATTCCAAACAATAGGGTCTCTGTAGGACAAGGTAGGACTGTCACTGCAGGGATTTGAGGCTCTAACTCTTTAAACAAGGAAGCCGCCTCATCATTCTCCCACGGAGTAGCTGATGATATCAAACCTCATCGTTAGAAGATATGACAATCTTTGAGCAAACTAAAGTGGAAATCTTCCCAAGTCCACTGAAATTTGGTGCGGTTCCACAAAGTGTATCCGGTGGACCAAGCATCTTCAGGAGGTGTGGGGTCACCAGACGGTAATGATGGCTATTATTTGGGGGGCAGGCTGTCTAGGGGTAATCTTGGTAGATCTTCTGGAAGGACATAGGATGATCACCTTATAGGAAGATATTTTCACAAAAATTGATGGGCAATACTGCTAAGGTTCAGGAAATATGTTGCTTTGTTTGTTTGTACCACCACCACAATGTGCCTGTCCAATGAGTGAGTGTAGTGAAGACTAGGAGTCAGACATGAGGGGAAGGGTGAATCAGGTCCAGGTTCTTGGCTCTTAGCAACAAGAATTACCTAAACTTTAGGTTTTAAAAGCATTGTGCCAAAGATAGGCATTTAGGACCCATAAATAAAATCCAATGAATAAATTAAGCATATAAAGGAAATAGTCTCACCACATTAATTCAAATTGCCCAACATAATTCTTATTGGGTTAGTCCCACCCAGATTCCAATGTGAAAATCTTATCAGAGTCACCTATTTAAGCACATCTGATTTCCATCAGCCTTCCAATGGATCCACTCTTATACCACACCTAGCAATTATCTCAGAAAGAGATAATTGAGAGAGAACTAAATGCAGTATCTTTTTCCCACAACCTTAGAGAATTTTACCAGAAAGTTAACAAAAATCTTAACAAAAGCAACTTAATTTGAAAAGAAAATTACTCCCCTCAAATTAAGACATAGCAATGTACCATTTTCCTTCTAGTATAAATGTGAAATTCAGAGTAACTTATTTAAACTTATAGCTCATAATGACACAAATAGTTACGATTTTTAACCAATAACTGAGAAGTTGGTTTATCTCAGAGACACTTTAAGAGACAGGCCTGGAAAGTTACTTTTTAGCAGCCAACCTTTGAAAACGCAATGAGACATGGTTCTTCTCTGAGAAACATAAGTTAAAAACAACCCAATATCAAATGTTATCTAAACACTCTTGAAATTAAATATGAAAATCACTGTTTCTCACAAGCAAAAGATGCTCTTCTGCTGAGCCCTGGTGGTGTAGTGGTTGTGTGCGGGACTGCGGCCCACTGGGATGGAGGTTCAATTCCTGCTCATAGGAGCAAAGGCTGGGCCTCCTACTCCCACCACCAGGGCAGTGATGCCTTAAAAAAAAAAAAGATGCTCTTCTGGCATGTCACCAGAAAAACCAGGGACAGTGAGATGAAAGGTCGGGACTCCACCATGACTTTCACTGTTTCTGTGGTGGAGAAAGTCTATAATCAGCCACTCCCGAGAAGCAATGGGTAAAGGCTCCTTTTGCAACAAACTCAGGATGGAAACTTGAAAATACTGTGTGGGAGCCTGAACTCCTTCCGATGAATCTGCTCCAAAAGAAAACCTGACCTGTGAAGGGTAACTTGTGTCTGCTCAGAGCTCAGGGAGAACCAAGAGGGAAACCACAGCCTGCCATAATCTTGGCCCGAGCACCCTGACTCGAAGCTATTGCGTCAATGCAAACTCACAGAACCCTATAGGAAATGGTCAATAACTCCCTGTGAGTTTCTAAGACTCTATCAGAGTACAAAGCTCAGTTTTTCTCCTGTCCCACTGCCCTTACACAGTCTCAGAAATAGTCAGGAAAATGCTAGTCACACTACTCACCCTTTTCCATTCCCAGTTGTAGAGACTGGAGAGGCTGGCTCAGAGTTCAGTCTGGAAACTTCTGTTGACTCCAGTAGGTTGAGGACCTGATGAATCCAGGATGGGCAGGTCAGGTGGGAGGCAGCTTCTTCATGGGCTGTGCAGATGGATGAATAGATGCTATATAGGAAATATAGCAAGATGCTGTCCATTCTGGGGATCCACATGCTGGTGAGGACCTGATCAAAAACTATACATCTCACGGAGAGAATCCACTTATATTTATACTGGGGAAAGCCACCCCCAAAAGTGTAACACCTCCCACTCCTTGGTTTTGGACAGAAAATCTCTTCATGGAAGCCATGACATTATATCAAACACTGCCACCTGGACTGACATCCTCATCATAATGTCTCACCCTCTGAAAATCAGGGCAGAGTCAAGTCAACGAAGAACCTAAGTCATTGCACATTACCCTCTGTGCCACCAACCCAAGTGATTTCAACAACATGGAAAACTGTGAAAGGGAAGGAGGGATGAGCAATTCCCTTTATCAAACTGAACCTCAGATATGCCATAGCTTTTGACATTTTGACATATTTGTCGATATGGCTTCTGCCCTGAGCACACATACACTATCACTACGTATGTTGCTACTAAGAGCATCTTTCTATAAGAAAGAAGAAGTGTCCCTTTGGGTTTGAAAGCCACTCTGACGCACTGCCCTCCCGTCGATTGTCACTTAGGACAGCAATACAGGAGAGAGCAAGGTGGCCATGTGTGTTTCTGAATCTGTAACTCCTTGCAAGAGTAGAAAGCACCATCTTTTTTCCCCAGAACAACTGGATGTTTGAGACAGCAAACCTTGGGGATCCCAGTCCAGCCCTTAACCACTCCACCACCGGGGCTACCATGGGGTTTAAGATACTGTAAATCATCCCAGGAGCAGATGGCCGCCTGTCTCCCTCCAGGGATTGGTTGATAAGTTCAAACCACTGATCATGTGCTTAGCAGCCAATATCTAGTCAACTCACCTTCCAGAACTCCAACTCTTTACAGTGCAGTAACAATTAATTCATACTACTGGATGTGTTTAGGGCATTGACCTCTGGAGAAGAGTCCAGCACTTTTTCTTAGTTTTTAAGTGTGTTTATAAAGGAAGCATCACTAATTACAGGTCTTTGCATTCAAAATTCATTTTCTTACAGATTAAGTGGGCATAATTGGCTGTCTTAAGTTATATGTCCTATAAGCTATAGGATAAGACTCTATCATCCTGCTAGGTCTGCTCGCAACATCTGTGGGTTACAGCTGCCTTAGACAACAATGTGTGCATGTGCTTCACCATGACTCGGGTCAAGGAGGCTTCGTGTTTAGAGACTGCGGGTCCCCAGAAGACCTTTGATACAGCTCTCCTCTCTTACTGTGCCCAGATCCTGCTTCTCTCTCTTCAGCTCCTGTGATGCTCTCAGACATGGAAGGCTGTGGAGTCCCACCTCGGAAAACCCTCTTACCTTTATCTCAGAGGATTACGAAGGAATAAATGATTTCCTATCACAACGGAATCCCTTTACCACAGACTGCCTTCTTTCTTAATTCCCCTGGTGTCTTCTCCCAGGTGCAGCTGTAGGAGTCATGTCCTCACAGGGTGAGACTTCACAGACCCTCACTCTCACCTCTACCATCACTGCGGACTCAGTTTACAGTAGTGGTGCTACTTGGCATTGAAGAAACCAGTCACAGAATGGCATTGAGCAGATGGGATGCATGTATCACAGATCACAGGGGTATAGAGGGGACATCCCATCTCTCATAGCATGTCTAGTCATCAACCCTCACACATCCGAGAACCAATTCTCCCTGAAACTTAACTGCATGACACAGAGGCTGTGGATTGGTGTTTAGGGAGACACTGAGAAGTCAGTGTGGGTTCACACACAGGCCGCCCTGCAGAACAGCTGGAGAGACTAGACACGGGAGGTGTTCGGACAAGCAGGGGTGCTTGCCCCCAAAGGCACAAGCCCAGAATCCAGGAGTAGGTGCAGAGCTGAGCAGATATGGGATTGTTTGCTGTACCTTAAGCTAACTTTTGTTCCAAATTCTCAGTACTATATTCACAGAGAATTCATGTACAATTGTAGAAAAATTTTACTTTCCTAATTAAAAAATTAAAGCTTCCTAGTAAAATCTCTGAAAACAGGTACCCGTGTAAGGAACAATCTTGCTGCAGAAATAAAACAAAAATATACTACACTCAAATGAGTCACAGAAAAGTGGTAAATTATAACTTGTCAAAGGTAGACAATTTGCATTGAATAAGCACACCAGCCTGTGCGAACATGAGGCATCAAAGGGATCCAGTATCAGGCATCAAAGAACTAAAAATTATATAATTATAAAAGAGGGGGGTGCAGATTGGGGACCCCAAGCCCATCAATAAGTGAAGTGACATCCCCTTACCAAAGGATTGTAGTGAGGAGATGAGGCAGTTAAGGTACAGTTTAGTAAGAATGAATTATGCAACTTTCCTCTGGTTCTCAAATGCTTCCTCCCACCCACTATCATGAAACTAATTCTACCAGACAAATCCAGCTAAAGCAAGGGATGTACACTGGAGGTAGAAACATGGGGAATTTAAGATAGATGATCTCTCAGGACTAGTAATGGGAGTGGTGATATTGGGAGGGTGGAGGGATGGTGGAATAGAAAGGGGGTACCGATATCATGTAACCTCCTCTCTGGGGTATGGACAACAGGTAAGTGACTGAAGGGACACAATGGACAGTGTACAATATGAAAAGGTAATAACAACTTGTAAATTATTAAGAGTTCATCAGGGTGGGGAGGGAAGCGAAGTAGGGGGAGCTGGTACTGGGGACCTAAGTGGAGGGAGGATGTTTTGAAAGTGATGACAAAAAGTGTATAAATGTGACCTGCATACAATTGATGTATGTATGGATTGTGATGGGAGTTGTATGATTTATAAAAAAGGAGGGGGAAGGAGGAGCTTATACAAAGGGCTCAAATAGAAAATATTTGGAAATTAAAATGACAACATGTGTACAAATATGCTTAATACAAATGATGTATTAAAAAAAGTAGACAATTTATAAGACTGGGTGTTGTCTGGGGCAGTTCTGTTTGTTAACAGAGCCCAGTTTTTCCTCTGTTTGCTCATCACCTCGAGTGCAGTGTGCAGACAAGTATGCATTCCTTGTAGATGCAAAATGGATGACTTTTTAAATAGCTAATATTATGATGGAGGAAAAGAATTGTCTTGCTATTTAATGTGATAATTGCACTTTTTTCATAAAGAAATTGCCCCCATATACGCTGCCTTAGTTTTTATATGTTGCCAATAACTACCCAAAAGTTTCTGTCTTTGCTATCAAATTTATTCTGTCTCAAGGTGACCCTAAAGGACTGTGTAGAACTAACCCTTTCAGTGTCCAGTACTGTCAGTGTTAGTGTGAATGGAAATTTTCTGTTTTCTCTAGCTATGCCCCTAGTGAATTAGAACTACTGACCTTGTAATTAGCAGTCAACGCATCACTTACTATGTAAGCAGAGCCTCTCATTGTAATATAACATCACAAATAGTTGGTTTTTATGAATAGAAATGTGTTTGCTCATACTTCTGGAGACTGGACATCCAAATTCAAGGCACTGGGTCTCAAGGATTTTTGTATAGCAAAAGGAAATATCCTTGTGTCAAAAATGTTACAAGATCATTGCAAACAACTGCTAAGAAAATAACCTTGTTTCCTACATTAAGCCTACTGGGAAAAAAACAACTCACATGGATTTTGTTCTTAGTATCAATCTGGAGGCTGCTTTTCTCCGGGTCCATTTTCTTTCTCTAGCTCAGAAGGTCGCCCATGGGTTCAAGGAAAGGGACAGTTATTCTGTTGTTCATTGAATTGCTGTGGGTCAAAACCAACTCAACGGTACCTAACAACAACAATAAAAGCAACAGGTAGGACATCCAGGTGGCAGCTGCTAGAGTTGAGTCCTATGGTGGGAAAGTTTTCTCAGACTTACCACCTGTGACTAACTTCCACTGCAACAGCTATCCCCTTCTGAATTGATCAGAACCTGGGAAATAAACACCATATTATATGGCAAACAATGCTATTGATAAGTGCCCTAGCCACAACCCAGCCATCACATATCTAACCACATCATCAGGACTAGTTGAAGCAACTGGGACCATTTGACCGGAGCAATCTGAAACCTGAGGACACCGCCATGTATGACTCTGTAAGGGAAACACCAGGAACACTGTGAAGGGGATGTGGTCATATATCTCAAATGACAGCAAGCCAAGAGGGCTCTGTCAGCAGAGGGAGCTCAGGTGCATATTTTTCTACAGGAGCAGGTGCAGGGGATGTTGCATGCTTGTTTCCTTTCCTGGTAGAGTTCCTCAATCCCTCAGATTTCAGAGCCTCTCCAGGGACTCCTCAACAACCACTATCCTCATCTCTTATTCTCCAGAAGAGCTGAGTCTGAAAATAAAAAACCCTGGTTCTTTCTGAAAGGACAGGGGAGAAACAAACACAACATTGGGATGATATGAAATCTTCCTGAAGGATCACTGGTTCATGAATTCCTTGAAGCTTTGATCTCAAAGTGCTTCTGTCAGCACAGTCTGTTTCCCTCCCTCTTAATCCTTTGTTCAGATGACAGTGAAACTTTATGTCTGTCTCTGTCTAAATATTGATTGTGAAATAGGAAATGTAGATTTCCTGCTTTTGTTGTTCTTTTATATTTCTGAAATGGTAAATGTACAATATTTTGAAATTGAAGATTTGAGGTGCTCAATAAAGTCCCAAAGTGCCCCACTGTCATTAGGAAGCATATATTATTATATGGCAGAATACCTAGGTTTGGATGAAAGACAAATAGAAAATATTACTTCTAGTTTATGGAAGAATTGATGGAACCTTCCCCATGGGTTGCGTGATTTGGCAAAAACACTGACTTCTCTGACCAAGACAGAGACCTTCACTACCAGGAACATCTAATGTTAACTTTATACCTTAAAGGTCTTCATCTACAAAGGTCCTGTGAGTGGGAGATCATGAGATGGGCCCAAACTCTCTGCAGGGGAGGGGAGAGAATCCAAGAGGCACCAACACACCCGAAGTGTCTCAATAATGGAATGAGCACCACACTCACAAAGGGGCATTTCTAGGGAGAGTAGGGAGCTTGATTCTGCTGTAGAGGCACAAGAGGTTTGTGAGTGGTTCCTGTCGGCCGGTCTCATCAAGACAAATATGTCTAATAGCGACTCTATAAGACAGAGAGCTCTGTCCTTGCAGGTTTCCAATACCACCAATTCTGATGGGAATAGAAAGCTTTATCTTTCTCCTCAGGAGAAACTGGGTTTTAACAACTGACCTTACTATCAGCATACCAATGGGTATATTCATAGGACTCAGCAAGATACCTAGAAAATTCTTGCCTGCTCTTGGAATGCTCTTCCCAGAAGGCGTGCAGTGTCACTTAGTGCTATAGACATGAAGCACATGTGAATCGATTCCTGTCCTCTGCTGTTGAAACCATCCCAGTCCTCACCCTACAACCCTGGCAGAGGCACCACAGTTCTGCAATTCCCAGTCATCCCCATGCACTGATCAGGACTGAAAACATCAAGGCTTCATGGCATCTGTGCTGAGCTGCGTTTCCCTGCA
>PVJH01044280.1:0-13104 GCA_004026705.1 Nesogale talazaci | reverse complement strand
CTTGTGAGTGTTCCACCTGACAGATCCATGAGGGAATAATGAGGGCAGCTGAGAAAGAGAGACTGGCCTTGCCTGCTGGGCTGCTGTATTTCTGACCTGAAGAAATTATGAAGCATACACAAAACTGCCATTGTTGTAACTCTCAGAGTTTTGTGTTTATACAGTTTCCAGCAATGGCACTTCTAGTCTTCCTCTTCAGGGCTCCAGGACCCTGGACAGCACCTGCTCCGGGCCTTTGAGATGCTATTTCTCCCTATGGTGCCCTCCTTTCTAGTATTTTCTTTGCATTTTCTCCCCAAAATGTGAATGAAGCCCTACAAGCCTTCAAGGAATCCCCTTGGTGCCCACTTTCATTTCAGGGGGAGAGGAGAAAGGAAGAGGTGCATCTGGAGAGTGGGACGACCCCATTCCCAAGCTTCAAAAAACCCCATTCAGAGGTGAGAAGCATGGGGAGAGGAAGTTTGAGATGCTGATAGTAATAACTATTGCCTGTTCCACGTGCCAATTCAGAGAGAAGAACACAGGTACAGAGAGAGAGACGACGTGTCTGGTTCTACGTTCCGTGATCACAGAGATGTGACCCTCAGTCCTCCATTGCCATCTTCACCTGGAGGGCAGTGATGGAGACATCTACCCTCTAAGCAAGGGATGAAGCAGCTGGCACTCACTCACCCTCCCTGTATCCCTCTGGGGCTGCCGCAAGTACCTTTGTCCAGCACGGGCCCAAAGATGGCCAGGCTGTTGTTGACGGTGGTGCAGTTCCATCGGCGGCCTCGGAACTGATGCTGGCATTCCTGGATGCCGATCTTGACGCCTTCTGCCACACTGGGCATGATCTCCAAGTAGTTCCGACAGAAGCGCAGCTGCTTGGGCACGAGACCTGGGATGCTGGCGCAGAGGATGGGCTGTGTCCCCAGGGAGGAGTACTGGTGCCCAATGGCCAGGGACCTGGCAGGGGAAGACAAGGAGGTCTGGTTAATGTGGCAGCTGGAAGGGCAAGTTTTGGTAAACAGATGCAAGGAGGGTTCTTATTCCAGGTCAATTTCTGCTGAGCGAGGAGACAAGGCCCCTTTATTTTTTTTAAGACGCCCCCTTTTGCTTTTTTGGAGTACTCCTGGGTACTGTTGTGTTTAAGACTAAGGATCAAGGAAGATCCAAGACCCCTGTCTTTACTTTGTATCACATGCAAATGATGTGACTTGGTATAAAAGTGTCCGGAAGTGCAGCATACAAGGGCAGGAGATAAGTCAAAGAAATGCTGAAGACCTACACGGCTACTCTGTATACTGGAGGGATCCCCATTCACAGAAGGTTGAGGTAGCAATACCTTAAAACCACTAGGGAACCCAGAGCCTAGAACCATGGATACAGCATGGGTGGTGGTCCCCGAGGACCCTCAGAGTGGGTTCATGAGCAGGTGGGAGCTCATCAGTGATGGAGGCTCCCTGAAGAAGATACATGGTTGACTTCTGGACAGAAAGGGAGAAAGATTGGCTTCTCAGGGTTGGGGGCGACTGGGGCACAGAGAAGCTGAATCATGCAAAGATCACTTCTAAACTGGAGTCATTCATGGAGCCAGAGAGCCAGCATATGGTTATGTATCCTGGGCATCTATGAGCATATGTCCCCAGAACATTCCATGGGTTTTATGCAGGAGAGTAAAACTGTTGGAAATTGCCTAACTCTCTATTAATCTGAGAGTGGGTACACCAAAAGTGATTTACTCGTGTTGTGCAGTGCTTCTCAGAAGTAAAAAGGAGTGAGTAACAGATAAGGGACTATCATGGAGGATTCTTTGACACTTTGTGGAGTGAAAGAAACTGGACCCAGAAGTGCCACTGGTGTCAGATCAAGGCAGGCACAGTCCATCAACGGGGCAGGTATCGGGACAGCGGCTACCTCCAGAAGTCAGGAATTGACTGGAACATGGCATGAGGGAATCGCCCTCAGCCTGTGCTTTACAATTGGTTCCCACTAGCTGCATGCCCCTCTTGAAATTAAAATGAAGGGGGAAAATGCAAAGGAAAGAATCTTTTATCATGGATAGTTTCATGTTTAAGCTCAAGAGTAAGCATACATTGCAAAATTTGAATTGAGAAATAAGAGGAACAGGGCAGATATGATGCTTCCCTCCCTGGCTCCTGAAGACACCTTTTGGGTTATGTTCTGTTGAAACCTTATGTGTGCACAGCCCACCAACACAGACAGGCAGTTCCACAAACATGTACCACTTTCCGGAAGGGATGCCCATCCACTGTTGTAATAGCTATCCCATGGTCCAATATGTGGCTAGACCAACATTTCTTTGACAAATTTACTTTTGGAGGACTTATAGGTTATTTCAGGTTTAAAAATTTTTTAAAAAAATTACAAACACTGCTGCAGTAAGCACACTGTGTCTATAATTGAAAAATGGTGACAAAGGTAGGTAGAGTTTCTATCGGCAGACTTGCTAGGGCAAAGATTACGGGCAATTACATTTAAATAAACCCCAAGCCTACTGCTATGGAGTCGATCCTGCCCCTGGTGACTCTTTAGAGGGTTTCTAAGGCTGTAAATATTAATGGGAGCAGGTAGCCCAACTTTCTCCCACTGAGTGGCTGGCTGGTGGGTTTGAACTGCTGACCTTGTGGTAACCAGTCCAATGCTTACCTAGCAGTACCACGTATCCTTTACATTTAAATAAGTTGCCAAATTCTCCCCTAAACTCCTCTCAGGGGTGATGCATGAGAATGTTGTTTACTGACAACAATACCCTATACAACAAAAAATGCTCCTAATCCAGTGGTTTCCTATTGTTATGACTGAGTGTCTGTACAGTCTTGTGAGTGACACATTGTTACCACCACCTGTCAACATGTCTGCACAGTATGGGACCTGCCTGCCCACACACCTATCCATCCGACAGATGATGCATGGATGAAACCACTTGTCAATGTGAGTACCCAATCTGACAGGTGACATACTGTTATAACCAACAATTTGCCCAGTTAGGAGGTCTATTATTGTCACTGCCTGTCAATGCATCTACCCCAATCCAACAGGTGACATGTTGTTACAGCTGTCAGTTATGACATCTGCTCAATCTGATGGAGGATGTGCAGCTACTACAAACTGCCAGTGTCTACCCAGCCTGACAGATGATGTATGGTGACAACTTCTTGTCAATTCGCCTGCCTGATCTGACAGCCATGTGCCATTATAACCACCCACTGATGCATCTACTCAACCTGACAGGTTACTTCCACCTTTTTGTGCTTCTACTTAGTCTGGTGGTTACAATTAATCTGTATGGTTGCAATTTCTGCATGTGTGGATAGCTAATCCAACAGGTGAAAAGTGATGATGGGGCTGAGCCCCAGTGGCGTAAGTGGTTGAGTGCGGAACTGTGGCCCGCGGGCTTGGCGGTTCAAATCCAGCAGCGGCTCTCAGGAGCAGTGCTGGGTAGCACCCACGACCACCAAAGGGCAGTGATGCCTCCCCCCCAAAAAACCAAAAAAAAAAGAAAAGAAAGAAAAGTGATTATGACTTCTTGTCGGTGTGTAGACCCAATTCAATAGGGAGAGGTAGTTTTATAACCTTATGCCAGAAGTGATGCGCTTACCCAAACCCATAAGTGACATATTGTTATGGCTGCCTATAAGGAGTTTATCTAATTCAAAGAGGACATAATGCTATGTCTGCCTGCCCTCGTGTATAGCCAATCTCACTGTGATGCAACTTTATGATCACCTGCCAATATGTCTACCCTATATAATGATGATACATGGTTAGGACTATGTATCAATATGTCTTCTATCATTTAATGATGAGGTGTGCTTACAACTGCCTATCAACAAGTCTACCAATTCTTATAGGTGATGTCTGGTTACAACGTGGTAATATACCTACCAATCTGATGCGTTATTATAATTACTTGTGGAGTTGCCTATCCCAATTGGATAGATGATTTACTGTTATACCCGCCTCTTGATACCCGCATCTACTCAATCTGATGGCTGATGCGTGGCTATCACCGCCGATCTATGTCGCTACCCACTACGATAGTGATGTGTGCTTACTGCTATGTGTTTACTCCCTCTGATGGTGCTGTCTGGTCACAACTACCTGTTGCGGTGTCAACCCAGTAGGACAGATGGTGTGTGGCTACGATCATTGGTCACGTGGTGACTTCCCCACGGGATGCTATTCCCTATCAACGTGTCTATTTAATATGATTAAGCTGCATGACTACCACGGCCTGTGTTTTCATGTAATCCACCTGATAACTTGTTATTATGACTGCTTGTCATCGTCGTGTCCACTCAATCCATCAATATGTCTCCCCAGTCTGACTGATGTGTGTTCATGGCCACCTAGTGATGTGTCTGTCTCCCCTAGTAGGATAGTGGGTTCTTGGTGGGAGAGCTCCACTGCCATGCCCAGTGCACCCTTTGGTGGTTGCTCTGTGTGAGCAACGGAGTGGCTGTAGTGTTCAGGCCAGGCTGAGAGTCAACCCTGACTCTCCTCTTCTGCGTGGAGGGGACGGCTCATCCGAAAGGGTCTCCAGGGCTCTGGGGGACAGGGTGGGGTAGAGAGAGCCACAGCGTGTGTTGGAAGAAGGCGCAGGCATATAGAAGAGGCAGCTGGTTGGGTCATGAATTTGAATAGAACACCAGCCGATGCTTTCTGAGCAAAAACTAGAAACAAAAGGAAACTCCCTGCCATTGAGTCGAGGCTGAATCATGCATGGGGACCCTACAAGACAGGGTAGAAGGGCCTGCTTTGAGCTTCAGAGACTGTCATTATACAGGAATAGAAAGCTGCCCCTTCCTTCTGAGTCATTTTAAGCTGCTGGTCTTGTGCATAGCAGTCCAACCCATCAGCACTGCTTTCTCTCCTCTTCCTCCTTAGAGATTCTGGTTTGTCTCTGGTTCGATTCTGGTTGCCGAGTGTGACCAAGTCAGGAGTGGTCTCCTGACCACTCTCTCACTCACTCACTCACCCTGGCACTGACTCCAACCAGGACTCACCAGTGCCTTTCTCCTGTGGATTCCATTTTGGTTGAGAAAACATGGCATTCCTATGATGCTTCAGCTGGAATCTCCCAGGAGCTAATCTCTTCAGCATATCTTATTCCTTGGAGAGAATTCGGAGCCTACTGAGAGGGTGGGGGGAAAACTCCTACATTCCTCAAAGACTTGCATGCCACTATTAGGATACAGATGCTTCCTGAGGTCTGGTTTCCAGTTTAACTCTGTAGTGAGAACAGTGAGAAATGGAGTATCACAGCCTCAGGAAAAATCAAACCTATTTTCTCATCATATAAGTTACATTCCGTTACCTTCCTGCCTTTGATCTCAGAAACTTCCAAAGGCTGCTTCTCCTCTGAGTCACGAAGCCCAAGCAGTTTGGGTACTGGCGTCGTTGGTGGGGCAGAAAGTTCGAGAGGCCAGCACTGCTAGACTCTGGCTCTTCCCAGCTTCCTCTTGCACCCTGCAGCCTCCTGGGTGCCAACACACCAGGTTCCTACCTGGGCTTCCACACAGGCCTCCATGGAGGGCCTTGGTTCCTTAGACCCTGGTAGCCCTTCCCCCCTGAACACCATCCCCTTCATTTCCTTGTGGTCATTTCTGACTCCCTCTCGCCTTGGTCTCCCTTCTACAGCACTGACTGACTCAGCCCTGCCAGCAGAGCTCTGTCCCCTATCAGTCATCTAAGGACAAATGCAAAGGCAAGGTGAAATGGGTGCATTCCAGGCAAGTTCCCACCTTGACTATCTAATCAGTGTCCTCCACACCTCTGGTCTTTCCACCACCGCTGGCAGGCCACACCATTTTTGTCCTTGCCATGGTCCACAGAGCCCTTACCATCAAGTAGCTCAAGGAAGTACAGGTCCTCCTTCCAGGGGTGGTTCATCCTCCCCCTGCTCCCCTAATCCTGGGCGAAGCCTGGAAATCTCCGAATCAGACACCTGGAATCTCATAGGGTCCCTTTCACATCCACATGTGGGTGGTCATGCTCTTTGATCACATGCCGTGCACGCTGCCCTGTCTGTCCACAATCTCCCCGAGTCCACACACTGGCAGGTGTCCACAGCCCAGCCTAGAGTCTCTTTCCCTCTGACAGTGTCAAACCAGGCCTGCCCTTCCTGAGTTTTCCCCATGCTGGCCAGACTACCGCCGCACAGGCCTTGATTGGAGGTGGCCAGGGTCAAAGCAGCTGGATGGACTCCCTTCCCTACTCAGCCCGCCCACTGTGCCCCTCTTTCCCTTTGTAACTTGCTGCAAGGTCCCTTTCTGAGAAGCATCCCCCGTATCCGTCCTTCGTTCTTTGTGCTTGGCCCTGCCTGGGATGGCTGGGGTGTGTCTGCCACGTGGGGACCCCAGTGACTGTGTCTGCCATCTCTCAGGGCTCCTTGAACTGGCCAGGAGGTTGTGGCTTTTGGTGGTGCCTCAGAAGGGCAAGTTGAAGGGAAGGCCTTGCTCAAGTCTTGCGTGAGTGCAAACAGAAACAGAGGCACCTGGCAGTGACCCAGTGGGGAGAGGCTCTGAGCAGGAGAAGATGGGAGTAGTCAGCGGGAAGAGGGATGGAGCAGGTGGGAGAAGATGGGGGCGGGGGTAGGGGGTGTAGCCGACAGGTGGGCTAGAGGACCCTACAAGGAAAGACCGTCCATGGGTTCATTTAAGACTCCTTGACCATGCGACTAAGGAGCCCTGGTGGTGGGGCGGGCTGAGAAGGGACTGCTAACAGACAGAGTCAGCAGTTGGAACCCCCCAGTGGCTCCCTGGGCATGAGATGAGGCGCTCTGCTCCCATGAAGAGGGACAGCCTCAGAAACCCACAGGGGCCAGAGCGACCGTTTCCCGTGGTCCTCTGTGGTTGCTGTGAGTCCGAATTGGCTCCGTGGCCACGAGTTTGGTGGGACCACGCTTTCCCACTATCCGCCTTGCAAGTCGCTGCGCTCCTGGAATCCAGGCCACTGGCACCTCAGCCAGGTCATCCCACAGGGAACAGGTTTCAGCAGAGCTTTCTGACCAGAACAGATAGGAAGAAAGACCAGCCACCGAAATACGAGCATAGACAACTCTTGTCCCTCTTTGCCGTGGACAATTTGTCCTGGTTTTCAGAGCAGAAGCACCCTGGAGGCCCGTGAGGGGATGCTGACCAGAACTCAGTGGGATCACTCTGGGGCCGGTGCTGACTAAGCATCTCGAGGTCAAGTGTCGGGACCATAAAAGCCTGGGATCATTAGAGCTTCTGGGGGTTGGAGGAAGGGTTAGCTTATCGCCTGGGGACGGGGAAGCGCTATGATGATAAACAGTCCTCTCCCTTAATCCAGTCCCAGGGTGGAGATGCCAATGGAGCTGGGGTAGGGGAGTGGGGATGGGTGGGATTGGAAAGTCTTCAGAAGGAGCAGGAAGAAACTGCAGCTGGGGCCAGGAGGAAACAGAACAGAGTGAAGGGAAAAAGGCCATCTGAGCCTCAGAAAGAGCGGCGAGCAGGAGAGGGGCCGCCACCCACGGGTAGAAATCCCACCCCCAGGGCAGGGAGCATGTCTAGACTCCAACGGGGTCTGTGCTGAGAGCAAGAGAGCCAGCCCAGCCACACTCTACTTGGCCTCAGCTGGGGCCAGGAACCACAGCCCCCATGCTGACACCTAAGGTGTGCCCACTTCGTGGTGTAAGAGTGAGCATGGGCATCCCCTCCCGAGGCTGTTCAGAGTGACCGTAGGCTTCTCTTTGTGAGTTACTGTGTACGCTTCATGCATTAGTGTGCTGGGTCAGCTCCTGTGTTCAGGCTTGGATCGGGTGGGCTGATTTGTGAAGGGACACATGTGTGCTGTTTGCCCAGCCTGGGACGCAAGCCTGTATGGGGCACAGCAGACTATTACCCCATCTGGTACTGGAAGAGAAGCCCCTTGGTGGAGAGGCACACAGTGTCCACAGCAATGAACCCAGAGCAGACCAACGATGTTCCAGAAGCTGGTCCAGGAGGCAGCAATGGAAGGAGGCAGCTGTCATACGGAAGGCTCGGGAGTCGGATCCCACTGGATTAAGGACTAGCAGCAGACTGTGCTGTTGGCCAACAACCACGTCCTGTCATTCATTTGACAAATCCCAGAAGGCTCCCATGCTATCTCCCTCAGGCCTGCCCATCCCACCCTGGCTTCTGCTCCTTCCCTCTGGGAACAATGGTAGGTCGGTTCTTAAAGGGCCAGCCCCAGTGTGGGCTCTGTCTGCAGCAGGCCTCCTACAACCAACCCCACATATATCGTTGCAGCACACAGGGCGAAACACCTCTTGTCAACCTCAAGAAAATACCCCTCTATTTGCCTTTTCCTTGCCAAATGTTTCAAGACAATCTCCGTCTTCCGCTGACTGTTCAGTGCCCTGCTTGGCTTCTCTGCCCTTCTCCTGAAAATGTCTTCAATGACTGGCGGCCATCCCACCTGGGAGCCTGCTCAGCCTGTGTCTCTGGATAGCACATTTGCTCCGGACACCCAGCACCATCCCTGTGTGTGTCGACTGTCTGCTCCTTTGTTGGGTTAGCCTTGGGGTGTCCCATGGACTTTTGTCCCATCTGTGTAGGAGAATGCTCCCCACTCCAGCTGCTCTCATTACACGGCACTCTTTTATGTAGGCTGAGTGTGCCTCTCCTCACCCAGACCCGACTCCCTGGATTCAGCCTTGCTCATCATGGACCCCGCACACTGTGAAGGCTCAGGGCACAACTGCTGGAATGACTGACACCTTTGGGGCACAGACCACACTGCAAGGCTTCTGGAAGGTGGAGTGAGCATTGTGGATGTCAGTCCCATACAGTCAATCCAGGGAGACTAGCCATCCTTGCTTTCCTCTTGTCTGGATTTAGTCCTTGCTCAAGGAGCTTGGATGGCCTAGTGGGCTACACACTGAGCTGACAACCAGAGTCAGTGGTTTGAACCCAACAGCCGATTAGCAGAAGAAAGATGAGGCTGTTGGCTCCTATAAAGATGGGAAGTTGTGGGAACTCAAAGAGGCGTTTCTACCCTGTCCTGTAAGGGTCACTGTGAGCTGGAATCGACCTGATGGGAATGTTTTGTTCTGCTTTCTGAGTTCTCACTCAGTCCCAATTCAAAGTGGTTTGAATTCGGTACCTCTTTCTCTGAGGGCCTCCACCCTTGCCGGCCACCTGAATGGTTTGGTGGGATGTTCTCGAATGAGTGGAGAAGCATAGAAGAGAAGGATCCTTGAAAACCGAATAGCTGAATGAGTGCCCAGAAGAACAAGGCAGGAGCGAGGTGGGTGGAGATTCAGAGCTTTGGTAAAGGCTAGTTTAGAGTGAATTTGGACGATTGGAAATGATCAGAAATGAAATGGAATGCTTGCGGATCCACATCTTCGGTATTAATGAGCCAAAATCAACTCGTTATTGCCATTTTGAAACATACAGTCAAATGGTCTACTATGCCAGGAATGACAGATTAAAGAGGAACAACATCATATTCATTGTCAAAAAGAACATTCTGAAGGATCCCAAACCACAATGCTATCAGTGATAGGAGAATAGCCATATGCCCAACGAGGAACATTAAGTCCTATGATGAATAGTCAAATGTATGCACCAACAAGGAATACCAAAGAAGAAGAAATTGAATTTTTTTTTTACCAATTTCTGTGGTCTGAAATAGATCAAACACACAGTCAAGATGCATAATGACTGGTGATAGGAATGTGACAGTTATAAACACAGAAAGATCAGTGGCTGGCAAACATGGCCTTGGCGATCAAAACAATGCCAACGATGTCAAGATGGATTTTTTTCAAGAGCAGCAACCTATGCGTTGAGTATGCCTTTTTGCAACAACCCAAAATAGCAGCTAGACATGTGATGGTGGAATATGCAAATAGACTACACAGATGGAAAGAGACAATGGAGAAGTGCAATACCATCAGCCAAAACAAGACCAGGGGCTGGCTGTGGGACAGATGATCATTTACCTATTGACAAATTCAAGTGAAAGCTGAAGAAACTTAAAATGAGCCCACGAGAACCAAAGTACAGCACTGAGTATATCCCACTTGAAGTTAAAGGCTTCAAGACTAGATTCGATGCACCGAACACGAATGGCCAAAGACCAGATGAATTGTGGGATGGCATCAAGAACATCATATATGAGAAAGGCAATGCTTGTTAAAAAGACAAGAGAGAAATAAAAGAGCATAATGGATGCCAGAAGAGACTCGGAAACTTGCTCTTACATAAAGAATACTCTATATTACATTCCACTTACATAAAACAAATGGGAAAGACTGTGAAGTAAAAGAAACTAACAAATTTCCAAGAACCGCTCGAGAAGACAACTTATACTGACTGTCCCATGGAGTGCCAGGAGAACATATTAATCTATCTTGGAATATGGATAGTCATAATATTCCCTAGAAGGGATGATGGTGAGACTTCATCTTATGTGTTTGGGACATTTTGTCAGGAGTGACCAGTGGCTGCAATGACGAATTCAAAGATAGTGGCCATTGTGAGGATGACACAGGACTGGGTAGAAGTCATTCTGTTGTGCACGCAGTTGCTATGACACAAAACTGACTTGACAGAATCTAAGAACAGTTCAGGAGCTTTCACAGAGTTTCCTGTGTCCTTTCATCTGGCCTTGTTGGTTGCCCAGTGGGCTCCTTTGGCATCTGAACTGCAAAGTGTTGCTGTAGCTACGCTCTTTAGGATCCTGATGGGTGCTAGCCATGTAGCTGACAGTAGAGGCTAAACGAATGGTTTTCGCACTTCCCTTGGAGATGCTTGGGGCTGCAGCACCTTAGGGCCTGCTGAAGTGGCGAGGCTAAGTTGACCAGATGCCCTGGTTTGCCGAGGGCTGGAAAGACTTCAGGATGTAAACCAGGACTGGTTGTTTGGTCTAGGTGCAGTGAACTGTCAAGTTCTGGCACATCCATGCCACTTACTAGGTCCAGATAATCCTCATAAGATCTTGGTGAGAGGGCTGAGCCCCGGTGGCGTAGTGGTTGTGCGTGGGACTGCGGCCCACTGGGATGGAGGTTCAATTCCAACAGTGGGGCTAGGCCTCCTACTCCCACCACCGGAGAGCAGTGATGCCCCCCCCCCCCCAAAAAAAAAAAAAAAGATCTTGGTGAGAGGGTCACAAATGCTGAAGGGTGGCTAATGAGGTTTATGTATATGTGTGTAGGGGCTGATTCTTGTAGAACTTTCTAATATCTCTAGATGAATGGGTAGGTGAGTAGATGGGTATGTAGATGTGTGAATTGTGGGTGGATGGTATTCACTGCAAACTTCTTCCATCTTTTCTGCATGTTGAAAAAAATTCATAATGAAATGTCAGGGACAGGGGTGCAAATCATGGTTGTGGTCTTGGAACACGTCTGAGAAGGGGCTTCTGAGTTCCATGGGTCCTTCCCTCCCTCTCTGTGACTGCAGCTGGGGGGGGATTGAAGGAGCAGCCTGAGAAGAGGCAACCACTGGAGCTGATTTTACTTGACTGGTTGTGCTAATTTGCTGCAGACTCAGGACAAGGGGGAAGGAATGAGGCTGCTTGTTTCAGAAAGGAAAACTTCAGTTCTAGGTTGGTATTCGAGCTCCTTACCCAACTCTACTTCATCTTCTCGCTGTCTGAGAAGGAGCTGGCTCGGCCACACGACCTATTTCAAGGTGCCAATCTCCAAGATTGAAACCTGCAGGGATGGGCTCTCTTTGGTATGAGGATAGGAGTTGAGGGACAAGCTGGTGAAGAAGCCTGTCTGCTCACCCTGCCCTCCTGTACATAGAGTCTCTGCATCTTTTCTGAGATCCCTAGCTTGTCCAGGCCAGGGTGTGAGGAGGAGGGTCTAGTCCTCGCCTTCCACCTGCTGCCTCAGGCCCCTGTTCCAAGGCAGCCGAGGGGCACTTAAAGCTCGGTGTCCCGCATGTCTGAGACCTCTCGAGGATGAGGAGCCAGCTTCATAACCTCCCCCACTCTAGCCCTCTTCCAGGACAGGCCTGACAGGCCACCATTCCCGTGTTGCCAGGAGAGAAGTAACCCAGCCCAGTGGCTATAGCCTTCTGGCTTCCCTGGAAGCCCTCTCTTTTTCTCTCACGGTTCAGTACCACCCTGGTGCTGTTCTTGCCTCTTTTGATCAAAGAACCCCTTGAGTTCCTGGAATTACTTCCTGAAAGACCTCTCCTTCCAAGGGCCCAGTGACTCAGAAGGCTTGGGCAATGCGGACTGCCCAGCTTGGATGAGGATAGTTGTATCTTTCGGTCCATGAGCCCAGGGGAAAGAGTCTTGTGTTGTGGGAGGCAGCAAGGGGGGGGAGGGGGGCTCGTTGGGTCTTGATAGGTCCCTAAAATAGCCAAAAGCTCCGGGCTAGTCACATGAGTTCCCACCCCCGCCGGGATCTCCATTAGTAAGCTGAAGCGTGGGCCCCAAATAATCGATGCTGGAAAGCAATCACATCAAAGAGGAAACTCACTGCCATTGGGTGGCTTTCCAGCTCCTCTTGGCTCTAGAAAACAGGGTAGACCTGCCCAGAGAGTTTCTGAGACTGGAACTACGGGAGTCGAAAACCTCACCTCGCTCTTTTTGTTTTGTTTTGTTTTGTTTTGGGGGGGGGGCATCACTGCTCTCCGGTGGTGGGAGTAGGAGGCCCAGCCCCACTGCAGGAATCGAACCTCCGTCCCAGTGGGCCCCAGTCCCGCGCACAACCACTATGTCACCAGGGCTCAGCCCTCACCTTGCTCTTGAGGACTGGCTGATGGATCTGAACCGCTGTCCTTGGGGCTAGCAGCCCAATGTGGAACCACTACACCACAAGGGCTCCAGGAAACAACAGCAGCGTGTAATTCTTTTCTCCCACATCTTTCTGAGCTTGGTCTGGGGATTGCGGAGGAGAGAGGCGGAATAGGTTCTCTACTGAGACACAGGGACTTCACTGGGCACTGGGCAGTAGCATCGTGTCCAGGCCAGATAGGCATTCTTTCCCCCCAAAGGCCAAATACTGGATGGTGGTTCGGTGTCGAGAAGGGTGCTGCCTTCTGCACCTTCACGTCTCCCTCACCTGGAAGTGCCACTCCACGGTAGGGTCCTCAGCCCAGTGTCGGCACCTCCCAGGGCCTTTGGACC
>PVJH01044279.1:0-13136 GCA_004026705.1 Nesogale talazaci | reverse complement strand
GGGGGGGGCGCGGGGAGAAGAAGACTTCAGGCACTAGAAGAAACTTGTGTGCATCATCACTGCCTGGCTGCACCTTGACTGGTCTGTCTCCTCCCCGTGACTCCCTTGCAAAGGCGTGACCAGTTACCCAACAGTGGGACTTAGGTCCCCATCCTGCGCTCCCCCTCCTTTGTAATGATGTGATAAAACGAATATCTTTGCGGCATCATGGAAAACACAAAGAGATTGCTTTTGTGAGAAGAAATAGAGCCTCTGAGTTGGAATTGATTCAGAAGTAAACAGCAGAGATAACAATGATATGAAGAACCAGTAGATAAACGGCAAGTTTGTTGCTATATTTGTTAGCTGCTGTCAGGTTGGTTCCAACTCACCAAAACCCTTTTTACAACAGAACAAAATATTGGCACCATCCTGACAATCATTCCTGTGCTCAAGCCCATTGTTGCAATCATTTGGTCAGTCCATGCTGTTGAGGGTCCTCCTCTTTTATCTCCCTTACCAAGTGTGACAGACACCTAATCTGGTGTCGATTTGAGGATTAAGAGTGTAGGGGTGGAGTCTAGCCTGTCGATCTGGACATAGCCAATGAGACCTGTGTGGGCGCGGCTTTCTCCTGAGAATTCTGGGAAATGTGGTCATTCCTTCTTGGAGGCGGAGACACTGTCTCTCTTGGCTCACTTACTTGGACACTTACTACTGACCACACTCACTCTCTTGGAGACACTCGACTGACAAGGCTGGCTGCCTGTGAGACATCCCTGAGGAGAAGTCACAAGAACCTACCCTGATGCGGCCACAAACCTGGACTTAGAGAAGCCACGTGGAGACCTCTGCCAGCGCCACGATGCTTACAATGCCACCGGATCCCAAGACTTTCTACCCACCGGCCTGTGATCATTTTGCCTTTGGCATCATTGCATGTGCTTCATGAGTCTGGAGAGGACTTTATAGGTTGCTGTCGGACATATGGGCTAATAGCGGACTATTGACCTTTGACTGAACTGGGTTGGGGTGCTTTCTGTTTTCTTAATGTACAGTGGCTCTTGTAAATAAACCTCTTGCTTATACACATATGCGTGCTTCTGGATTTGTTTCTTTAGTCTACCCAGACTACCACACCAAGTATGATGCCCTTTTCCAGGAACTGTTCTCACCGGACCACATACTCAATGGATGTGAGCCAAGATCTTCCAATTCTTCTTTCTAAAGAACATTCTTGCTGTCATTCTTCTGAGACATATTGTTTATTCTTCTGCCAGTCTGTGATACATTCAATATTCTGCACCAAAATCACATTTCAAAGGCATCATTTCTTCTCTAGTCTTCCTTACTTGTTGTCCAGATTTTGGAAATGCCCATCATTATTGCGAGGATTGGTGGATTTGAAACCTTTGTGAATGGCTGATGGGAATGCAAACGGGTGCATCTGCTGTGGAAAACAATCTTGCAGTATAAAAGTCAAACATAAAATTTCCATATGACCCAGCTCACAGAAAAATCACTCTACACAAAAAGCTTGAAAGCGGGGCTGCCAAGAGATAACTTGTGCATTCATGCTCACCACATTTGTTAGACTAGACTAGAGAAGCAAATTCATAGACAATCATATGTGTGCAAGAAAAAGGATTTTATAAAAGAGAAGTTGTGTATTGAGAAAAGATCTCAGCCAAGTCCGGATCAAGTCCATGAGTCTGATGTTAGCCCATAAGTCTGATACCCATCTATAAATTCCTCTTCAGACTCATGCAGCACATACAATGACACCAAATGTTGGAAGATCACATTGAAGGGGTGAAGAGTCTTGTGGATCCAGTGGCAGAGGAAGTATCTCTGTGCTGACAGGGGTCTCCACATGGCTCCTCCAGCTTCAGGGCTCTAGCGTAGCTCCGTCTGCTTTGTCATCAGGAAGACAAAGCAGCGAGTGTGCCTTGTCTCCAGGGACGAAGACAGGCGTTCCCATTATCCTCAGGAGAAGGTCATGCCCACACAGAAGCCTCATCAGCTGTGGCCTGATTGACAGGCTAGACTCTACCCCTTCACAAGTTGGCAAACTATGTAACTTGGACACTACACTAGACTAGAACTAGACTGTCCAAAAGGCGAAAAGAACTTATGTGTCCATTATCACATGTATGGGAAAACGATATACACAAAGTGGAATGTCATTCATTCATTGAAAAGGAAATTGAGTGGATGAACCTTTACGTTTATATATTGTTAAAGCTCACAAATAGCTTCACTAACTGTTTGAAATGGAAAGAAACTAAAGATTTAGGGGAGGGGAGTATGTGCTCACTGGTGTTATCTAGGATTGTTGAAGAGACTAAATTTAGTTCATTCTTACTGTATTCTCTACAGGAAATATTGTCGTTTGCAACAGAGCTCATCACTCTCTACTGTCCCGCCTTAACTATAGCACTCTTCAGTACTCAATCATTTGGACTCAAGAAGATAGCCTAAATGTACATAAGGTTTAGCCCCCCGGGTCAGGAATTCTCAACAATTATATTTCAAGACCTAATTTTGTATTGTATGGTTTAGCCCAACGGAGTCCTCTAGTTAAGGAGTCTTCCAGTATCTAAGTATACCTTGCTGAAACAGATAAACAAGGCTCTAAGGGGCAATCTTCCTTGATCACCAGGCTGAGAGTAGAGCATGGAAAAAGGAACATTAATGAATTTTAAAGAACCCGTGAGGAGGCACCAACCCGCAGCTCTCTTCCTAGATCCCTTCACGTTTGAAAGACTGGTGTGCAAACAAGCTCTGGACACCATCCTGTCTTCAGCAAAGTTGGGAGAATGGTTGATTTATCACAATGCAATAGATCAAGAGCCTGCTTCAGATTTAGACACGTTGCAAATAGATATTGATGCTCTGAACTAAAATCCACATTCCATGGTTTCCTCCATTTCAGTGCGGTGTGTCTCTGTTCCTTTTTGCTGGGAGCATTTATAAGCTCTAATTATTTTTCATGGATTGTGTTAGCAAATCATCGCATTATCAAAGCCAAAATACCAAATGGCTTCTCACCTCACTCAAAGTAAAAGCCTCCAAGGTCTCACGGGATTTTCACCTCCTCCTTCCAACACAGAGTCATGTGTGCAAGTGCATGTGCACATGCACACATGCTCACACTCTGCAGTGCAATGAATCACTTATGTATGCCCTTTCCAGCTATGGTCTCGTGACTCCTACAAGAAATGACTGAGTAGGCCAAAATCTTGCACAGGATTAGTCTATTTGCTATGTCAATAGTGCTTTGAAAATCCACCCAATAGAGCTGAGCCTCTTAGCAGTTCCGCTAGTGAATTGGTTGGTTTTACCATCCAGATATAGTTCTACAAGGGTCAATCCCATGGGGTTTGAGTGTACCTCGCTACTCTCAAGATTAATCTGGATCAACGTGTGTCCTTAGGATGGGGGATTCCTGGACTGAGAGCTGTAACTTTGAAGACAGAAAGATAGTGGGCTGGTTGGTCTCAGAGGAGAGAGCTGAGTGACTCTGGGTAGGACTGCCTGCTCCTGCAGATCTGTGACATTTACTTGTGCAGAGGCCTGATTGTCCTGTGCAACAGGTCTCCCCTCTGCCCCACACCATGGGATGCCAGCAGAAGAGGCTTAGCAGGTACAAGTGGCCGAGGCTAGGCAGAGGCTGTGCAGGGGTCTTCACACTAGTAAGGCAAAGCCCAGTGGGGCACAGAGGCAAGACAGGGTCCCAGAGCGCCACGCAGGCCCCTTGAGAGGCACGGTGGTAGATCACAGCCTGAGACAAGCACCGTGCCTGAACTACAGCTCCAGCCCAACCACAAAAGAGTAAGTATGAGCAATTTTGTTTTAATAAATCACTTTATTGGGGGCTCTCTTGCAGGTCTTATGGAAATCTATACATCAATTATATCCAGCACATTTGTACACACGTTGCCACCATCATTTGCAAAACATTTTCTTTCTCATTCTATCATCATTATTACTTTTTTTTGGCATCACTGCCCTCTGGTGGTCGTCGGAGCTGCCCAGTGCTGCTCCTGAGAGCCGCCGCTGGATTTGAACCGCCAAGCCCGCGGGCCGCCGTCCCGCACTCAACCACTTACGCCACCGGAGCTCAGCCCAAAACATTTTCTCTCTATTTGAACCCTTTTCCCCTCCCTTGCCCACCCCCTCACCATTATGAACCCTTGATAAGTTATAAATTCTTATTATTTTCATATCTTAAACCATCCACTGTCTCCTTTCACCCGTGTTTCTGCTGTTCATCCCCCTGCAAGTGGGGGCTGTACATCTCATTGTGATCGGTCCCCCCTTATTCCCGCTTCTTCCCCTTGCTAGCCCCATTACTAGCCCCATTACTGTTGCTAGCCCCATTACTGTTCCCGAGGGGTTTATCTGTCCTGGGTTCCATGTGGACAAAGCATGAGTAATTTTGGGACGAGTAAGGAGTTTTCTAGAATATCAACTCTGCTTGTGAATTGTTGCTTTCTGTAAACAATGATAATGACTTTCATTTTATCATTCTGTGCAACTGTCTTGGTGGTTGTGCTTGACCGAAGAACGGATGCTGCCAGTGGGTCTACATGTCTCATTCCTAGCAGTCTTATAGGTGCCTGCAAATTTGAGACACAGCCTGTCTGCATAGGCAATGAAGTTAGACATACATGTGAATGTGCACATACACATACACTTTCCCCCTTGACTGCAAACCTAATGCTCTCTCATTTCTGCTACTAACTACATTGAACATGCCAGGCATATCCCTGCTGCAGGGTCTTCGCACTGGCTGTTTCTTTTACCTAGAATATTATCTCTTCGGATATCTAAATAGATTACTCTTTTAAGTTTTTGTTGATGTTACTATCTCAATGACATTACCTCCTCAAAATGACAACTCCATTCCCCCACCTAACAAAACCACTTCCGACCCTCTTCCTTAGTTATCTCCATTTCTAAAAGTTTATTTTTCCTCACTACACTGAACTGAAAGCCACTGACGATAGGTATTTTTTGGTTGTTGTTTTGGTGTTTACTGATAAATCACTAGCAAAGAGAACAACAGCTGGTCAAATTAAGGAACCCAGTATATACTTGCCGAATTAATCAATCCATGAAAAACAGAACATTCATAGAAAAAAATTGAAGACAGTCTGGTTTTAGAAAGATAAAGAGAGCTAGTTACCAACATACCAGTTATCTTCTTACTCTCACTGTTACTTTATTTGAAGGGATAAATAGATAAAGAAGATCAGGATCAATATTTCCTTCGTAAAGCCCTGGAACATTTTTAGACAGTAGATCTATCAGTAGAATGTGGTGATTTTATGTTTACCTCTATTTCTTATTTAAATAAACTAAGCATTTACAGAAAATAACTTATTTGCTTATCAAAAAGTGAGATCTTTGTGCTGTGCTTTTAAGAAGTTAAAAAAGAAAGAATTCTGGCTTCCTCATTGTTTTCTATTTAGTCCAGTCTGTATGTCTTTACTCATGCCAATCCCCTCATCAGTAAAGCCTTTTATTGTCTCACTCTGTCTAAATCCAAGGAATTCCCCCAAAGCTCCGTATTAGAGATGTAGCATGGGGACGAGGTACTAGTGTGTACTCATATTCATCAATGAATTCCATTGCTCATGGATTACAAAGTTCACTTGAGAAATCCTGCTTCCTGGTATTGTGAAAAGAATGTTCTCCAGAAAGGTCAGGCTTTTTCTGTCTGGCTCACTTCTGCTTCTCCAATGCACTCAATCAATATTTTATATTTTAATAAATGAATGACTATGAGTCCCCTTATTTTCTGAATGCAGTTCAATCATTCCTTGAAGCATTAGAAAAGAAAACCCCTTCAATGTTTATGCATTGAGTTAGAGAACCATCATCACTCCATGACACAGCATATTTTCAAATTTTCTGATCTGCTAGGCATATGGCTTCCTGATTGTCTCCTGAACTACCGTAAGGTATGCAAGCTTTATGCAGATCTCCTTTATGTGTAACCATGGCAATACTGTCTACTCATCCTTGAAATATCTGGAGGACAAGGGTTGTGAATGTTAACTTGATTGGTTGATAAACTGTTTTGCATTCAGGGGACACTGAACATTTGTGTTTTTAATGATCAAAACAAGAACACCTCCTGCGCTTATTCCTCAAAGTGAAATATCTATTTACAGAACAAGAATAAAATTGTAGACCCCCCTCAATGTCACTGGAAGGCACTGTCTGACTCTAATATCTAGGGATGAAGGACTCGGGAATTGCCCTTAGAACATCCATTTTCATCTAAAGCCTAAATATTGGAAATAGAATCCATGCCACCATTTTGCACACAGATAGTCATGCTGTGGAGAGTGCTGAGAATACGATGGCATTAAGTGCAGCGCATCCTACACAAGCTTTGGTCTCACAGGTTCCAGGTCTGACTTGTGGCCAAGCCGTCCATGACAAGGATGGCAAGGAAGTGGTTCCCACACCACAGTGTGCATTCATTTTTCATGTGAATATTGGGATGCTGCCAGAATTCTACCGACATACCACTAGTCTGATCAATTTCAGGCCCACTCCTCTATTTACTGTAATATCGAAGAGGAATGGAACATTGAGAAAGCATCCCAAGCCACTCCACTTCAAAGTCATAAGTCCGATATTAGCCCTTATGCCCGACACCAGTCTGCAAAGTCTCCTTCCGACTCACGAAGTCACAGGTCAGTGGGGGCAGAGTCCCGGCGCTGTCAGGGGCCTCCCCATGGCTCCTCACTTCCAGGGCTCAGGGTCCATCAACAGCATTCAGTGGTGATAGAAGCAACTTGGCACTGGCGGGGGTCTCCAAGTGGCTTCTCCAGCTTCAGAGGTCTGGTTCCATCAGGGAAAGGCCGTGTGGCTTCTCCTCCGGCTCCTCCAGCTCCTGGGACGCTGCCATCCTGTCTTGTTCGTCGTTCATCGTCTCAGAGACTGACTCCCAACAACTGGGGAGATGGTTCTCATCGCCATCAGGGAAATACCGTGAGACTTCTCAGAAGTCTCAGGAGAAAGCCATGCCCACACAGAGGCCTCATTGACTGCTCAATGGCTATCTCCAGATTAACAGGCTAGACTCCACCCCTACATCTCAATCATGAAATTGACATAAGCAATGACGGCCACAATTGGAAATACAAGACACGATCAAACACCAAATAAGGCTAGTTTGTCTTACTCTCTTTTAAACATACAAACACAAAAATCACTATTCTGATACTTATAAAGAGTTTGAAATCAAACCCTCTTTATACTGTTCATAATTATATCACACTACGGTCTATAGAAATTCACAGCTATTTTTGATAAATTGACTCATACATTGATCTATTTCAATTAGTTTGAATACTGATCTATTGCAAGTACATTTCTCAGAGCCAAAAAAGTTATCCCAACTTTCTTAAGTAAGAACACAAATTTGGGGCTGAGCCCCAGTGGCGTAGTGGTTGTGCGCGGGACTGTGGCCCACTGGGATGGAGGTTCGATTCCAGCTCCACGGAGCAAAGGCTGGACCTCCTACTCCCACCACCTGAGGGCAGTGATGCCCCCCCCCCAAAAAAAAAGAACACAAATTTGGAAGTAGATTAAACTCAACTCAAAATAACTTAATTTGCATTTTATTATTAAATGAAAGAGATCCAAGTTAAGACAGGTTACGTGTTTATCCTAAACACATCAGATCTTGGAAGATGTTTTTGAGGGTGATTATGTGACATCGAGTCTGTTTTGGCTCACAGAAATCCTCTATAGAACAGAATGCAGCAATACCCAGTCTCGCGCCACCACGCCATTGTCACTATGTTTAAGTCTGTGGTTGAAGTCCTTGTGTCAATTCATCTCACTGAGGGGCTTGGTTTTTCACCAACTTTTCACTTTATCAAACATGGTGACTTATTTTTTCCGAGATTCTGGTTTTCCTGATAACCTGTCCAAAATATATGAAACAAAGTCCCCTCACCCTCAGTTCCAAGTAGCATTATGGCTGGTTGTGTTTCTCCCACGACAGACTTGTTTGTTCTTCTGGCAGTCTTCAATACTTCAAATATTCTTTGTCAATACCTGTATTAGAGTGGACACTAGCAACAAATTCGTGGACACTCATATGTATATAAAAAAGAGCTTTCCAGTAGAACTCAAGTGTTTTGAGAATGATGATGGCAACAAATGTACCAGTGTGCTTGACAGAAGGGATGTATTTATGGATTGTGGTAAGAGTTGTACGACTCCCAAGAAACTGATTTTTAAAAAAGGAAAACTAAAAGAAGGAACTTCTCATTCAAGAGTGGTTGACTATGGAGTAAACATCTCAGACCAGTCCAGATAAAGTCCATAAGTATGATATATGCCCACACCAATCTATAAAGTTCTCGTCTGACTCACAAAACACATGCAATGACACAAAATGCAGGAAGACCAGACTCCGGTGGTTTAAAAGATTTGTGGACCCAGTGGCATTGTGAGCATCTCAGCAGGGGTCTTCAAGTGGCTTCTCCAGCTCAGAGGTCTGATTCCATCAGCCTCTCTCCTCGTGTTGACTCCACAGGGATGCCTCACAGAGAAGGCCAGACCCACACGGAGACCTCATTGGCTATATCCTGATTGACAGGCTAGACTACACTCTTATTGACACCAGATTGGTCCTCTTATTGGTCCTCAAATTGACACCAGATTGCGTAGCTACCACAACACCGTAATGCTAGTGCATCCATTAACCAGTCTCCCTTATTCCTTGTCCAGCTTTCACACGAATATGAAGCAATTAAAAATATCAAGGATAGGGTCAGGGACATCTTGATGCTTAAAGTGACATCCTTCCTTGTCAACACTTTAAAGAGATCTTGTGCACTAGAACTGCCCAATGCAATATGATCAAAATGCAATGTCATTTGATTTCTTGATTGCTGCTCCCATGAACTTTGACTGTGGGATCTATCAAAATGAAATCCTTAACAACTTCAATCTTTTCTCCATTTATCAAAATGTTGTGTGCTGGCCCACTTGTGAGGATTTTAATGTATCTGTCTTCAAAGACAGATCAATAAAATTTGATCCATTGCTTTATCAGTCTTAATTTGGACTTGAAATAGCTTTAGTGTTGAAATTTCTGCAAAATGAATCTAAACCCTATCAGAGTCACCGTCTTCCAGAACAACTCATTGGTACCAAACAACAAGCTCTTTTAGGCAGATTTTCTTTGCCTTATTTCTACCTCATGTAGAGAGATAATTTATCGTGTATACCTATGATTCTATGCATCTCTGATTCTGAAAGGTTGATAGAGAATTTTAAATGTAATTCCTTAATTTTTTCTTTCTAATTGGAACATCTGAATGAAGAATAATATATTATCAAATATGACATCACAAGTAAAGATTTTCATTACTGAAACTATTCAGTCCAAAATTAGAGTACCAAAAGAAAGCAAATAAATAAGGTAATATTGTCAGTGCTTTAAGAAACATTGCTTCTTAACACACACATATATATGGACAGATATATGTGATGTGTAAGAATAATAAGGGTTCTTTCAAAGATGAGTTTGAACACGTACACATATTCTGGGATAAATTCTAAAGGATGCAATGGAAATAACGAGAAGCTGATAGCAATGATGACTGTATACCCCACTCGAGAGAATTGTAGGTGAATGGATATATTAGATATTATAAGACACAGCAAAATAAAATAAAACTATATATTGACAATAATAAGGCTTGGCGAGGAGAGGAGATTGAGGGGATAAAGGTATATGGATATCAGAGAGGTCAAGAAGAAGGAGAATGCTTTGAAACTGTGGTAACAAATATACAATACTGTTTTATGTGACCGGGATGCTACAATATCTGTAAGAATTCCCAATAAAATCATTTCTCAAAAGACTGAAGGATGACATCACACTTGGTGAAACTGAGAACCAATGAGGATGAGAGCACCCTCAGTGTAGTGAACTGGCACAGAAGTCAAAACAGTCAGCTGAAACATTCTGGAGATTTTGAGGAGTCCATAGTACTGGGCAAAGTTTTGTTGTGTTATGCATGAGGCTGCATGGATCAAAAGTAAATTCAATAGTAGCAGCTGTCTATCTATCATCTATCTCTCTATCATCTATCTGTCTATCTATCTATCATCGACCTGCTAATTAGACTACTAGCAGCAAGGTCAGCGGTACAAGACCACAAGCTACTCCCTGGGAGAAAAGTGAACCTTTCCGTTACCGTGAAGACTTGGTCTCGATAATCCACAGGAGCAGTTTACTCTAGTCTACAGGGTTGCTATCACTCAGGAAGGATTCAATGGCAGTGACTTCTTTAGTGTACCTAGCTAGTTTCCTCTCGTCAATCTACTTAAGTGTGATGTGCTTCAATAAGCGATATTGTGTTTGTGTTACTATGGATACTGATACCTTAAATTCTAACTTTAGAGATGCTTTAAATAGATACTATTTGTCAGTGATAAGAAAGCATTTCATTGGTGTAAGATAGGACAAAATAATAATAATTTATAAATTACCACAGGTTCTTGAGGGGGGTGAATGGAGGGAGAGGGGAAATGAAGGTCTGATATGAAGGGCTTAAGTAGAAAGAAAATATTTTGAGAATGATGAGGGCAACAAATGTACAAAAGTGCTTCACATACAACAGATGGATGTATGGATTGTGGTAAGAGTTGTATGAGCCCCAAATGAAATGGATATATCTTTTAAAAGAAAGCATATATTTTACTTTTGTCTTGCATGCTCAATAATCACTATTTCCAAAAGTTAGAGCATACATGGGATTGCCAGTTCCATCTCTTTGTAGCACGTTGGTAAGTGAAGAAAACAAAGATGTGTAGAGTTAAAGATTTGAGTTAGACAAACATTAGGAAATAAAGCATTGAAAGCACAGCTTCATTAAAACAGAAATTCTCCATTTCCATACTAAGTGCAGTAGGATGTATTACACCTATAGCTCACGTTGCAATAGTTCTTTTCTGTCTGCCTTTCTTGAGTTCTTAATAAGCATTAAGGTTTACTATTAATACACCATGTTCTGCTTTCATTCAAGAATCCATATTCAGCAGGAAGCGATGTATTTTAGTAGGGTTGACTGTGCTGATCACATTTGATTTCCTGTGAGTGCTATTGAGAGACTTCTCCTGTTTCATCAGGTCAGGGAATGCAATTTCTAAATTAAGGTTGAATAAAAATTAGTGGCAATTCTAAAGTAAAAAGATAGATATTAAAGGGCAACAGCACGAATAGTGGAGCAAAGGAAAACAAAAATGGTCCTTTCATAAAATAATGAAAAACTAGGAAAATTTGCCAAAATCACCTTTTTTTCAATAATCTGGAAACGAGTCCAATGCCTTTCAGCAACATGGGGAGCATCTAATAGGGAACAATGACAATCTCAGTAGGAATTTCGTGACATTTTAACTTGCTACAATCCTACTTACTCGTTCTGTTGTAGACAAAAAAAAACAAAACAACAACAACAACCTGAATTCTCAGAACTGGAGGATTTTTCAAAGCTTTATTCCAAATTAGGACTCCTTTTCTGACCTGCTTGTTGCTTCCATGAAAAATCTCACTTGAAAGGTGTGTTTTATGTTTGTTTTTAATAAATCATTATATTAGGGGTTAACCCAACTCCTGACACAATCAATACATATGTTAATTGCATGCAGTAAACATTTGCACATTTGTTGCCATCATCACTCTCTAAACATCATCCTTCTACCTAGGCCTCAATACCAGCTTCCCATATTTCCCCTCCTTCCCCAATCCCCCTGCCCCACGAACCTTAACAATTTACGAATTGTCATTATTTTGCCATCATGCACTGCCCAACACGTACGTTCACCCACTTCCCCATTGTCTGTACCACAAAAGGAGGTCAGCTCTAGATACCTACAATAGGGTCCCCCTTTCTCTTCCACCTTCCCTCGGCCCTTCTGGCATCACCACTCTCACCCCTGGTGCTGAAAGGATCATCTGTCCTAATTTACCCCTGTTTCTGGTCCCAGTGTGCATCCCCTGATCTAGCGGGATTTGAAAGGTAGATCATGGGAATGGGGGGGAGGAAACATTTAAGAACTAGTGGAAAGTTGCCTATTTCATTGCTGCTACATGGGACATACAACCCCTCTGTAAGGAGCTGTTGCTTTCCTACTGATGATCTTAGGGTCCCCAATCTGTACTCCCCCTCATTTATAATGACATAATTTTTAGTTCTTCGATGCCTGATGTCTGATACTTTTGACACCTCAATGTCTCACAGGTTTGTGTGCTTCTTCCATGTGGGCTTTGTTGCTTCTGAGTTAGCTGGCCACTTATTTACTTTCAAGACTTTAAGACCCCAGATGCTATATCTTTTGTAGCCGGGCACAATCAGCTTACTTCACCACATTTGCTTATGCACACATTTGTCGTCAGCGATCATTTAAGGAAGTGGGCACGCAATGATATGACCTTTAGTTCTTGAACCCTGATAACTGATCCCTTTGACACCTCGTAGTCACACACACTGGTGTCCTTCTTCCATGTGGCTTTGTTGCTTCTGAGCTAGATGGCTGCTTGCTTACTTTCAAGCCTTTAAGACCCCAGATGCTACATCTTTTGATAGTCGGGCCCCATCAACTTTCTTCACCACTTTTACATATGCGTGCATTTGTCTTCAGTGATCATGTCTGAAAGGTGAGCATTGTGGAATCCCAAGTTACTGGTACCAAGTGCTCTTACATTGAGGAAGTACTTGAGTGGAGGTTCACTACTCATGTGTTGTCTTAATACTACCCCTCTAAGTGTATGCACATAGATCTATTTCCCCATCATCATATATAAATATATTCACCTATGTACATGCCTCTTCTTACACCTCTACAAAAACCTTGTATCTCCCAATTCTTTCCTCTATTTCCTTTTGCTTTTCTCCTGTTCCACTATCAAACTCAACCTCCATTTAGGTTTCATTATTTTCTCTCTGTTGCTTTACTCTTGTTCAATCCCTATCAGGTTTCTCACACCCAACTTGTCGCTGATTTTGAATCACTTGTTGTTTCCTTGTCCCTGGGTTGGTCAACACCACCTCCTCTACAACTCCTCCCCATGTCCCATGTACACCCCGCCTACGCCCCGCCCGCCCGGAACC
>PVJH01044278.1:0-13107 GCA_004026705.1 Nesogale talazaci | reverse complement strand
CCCCCCCCCCTTTCGAGGAGCTAGGACGGAGACCCCGGGCTGGGAATGGGGGGGGGTCCCCAGTCCTTGAAGCCCGGGGCCCTGATGGCAGAGCAGACTGCTGGGGTGCGAGAGAGGCTTCGGGGTGTCCGGGGAGCGGGAATGAGCCCCCGACGGGCGGGGTGGGTGGGTGGGAAGGGGCGCAGGACACAAGCACGGCGGCGGCCCCTTCAGCCCTGGCATTAACCACACGTTTATTCCGCCGAGGTCAGTGCCCCCACATCCGCAGCTGGAATGAAGCCCCCCTGCCCTCGTTAGAAGGTGAGCTGGGCCAGGGCTGGGCAGCCAGGGAGGGTGGTGAGGTGGGGGTCCTGGGGTTCATGTGCCTGCTCCAGGACGGGAGCCCATTCTGGCTCATGGGGACGTGGCCCTCTCCCCCAGTCAGCGTGACCTCTGCCTTTGGGTGGGCTCAAATGATGCCCCTTGGACCAGCAGGTAGCGGGCACGCTGTGGGCATTTCCCAGGGGACTGTGGCTTAGAGGCCTGTGGACAGCGTTTTTCCAACAGGCCTAGGGAGGCATGGGAGGGGGCCCTGGCCGGGCAGTGGTTTTGTGTGGTGCTGTGAACCACCAGGGCAGGAGTTTAAACCCTCCAGCCTCCCCTCCGGAGATGGACTTCCTGCTCCCGTTAAGATTGATTGAAGGCCTCGGAAACCGCAGGGGCAGGTCTTGCCATGAGTCGGCACAGACGTGGTGACGGTGAGATTGCTTGAGGGCATTGGTGGATCCCTGGTGGGCGCAGCGGATGAGGCGCTTGGGGTGTTGATGGGTGGAAGGTAGACGCCCCCCGCCCCACCACCAGCTGATCTGAAGGAGAAGATGGACTGGCTTGTCTGCTGCCCTGAAGGTTAACCACGTGGGAGACCCCCCCCGCAGAAAGCAGTTCCACGCCGTCTCCTCTTAGAACCACTCTTAAAAAAAAAAGAAATCACTGGGCCTGCCACCTTTGGTCGATGCTGACTCTTGGCGACCCCCTACAGGACAGGGTAGAACTGCCCCCTTGAGTTTGGGAAACCGACTTTTTAGGCCCAGCTGGCGGCTTTGAACTGCTGACCTTGCTGGCCCATAACCGCTGCACCACCAGGGTGCGAACTGGAACCACGGCGAGTGGGGGAAAAGGATCGCTGGTGGGCTGCTCGCCACAGGGTTGGTCGATCAAAACCACCAGCCGCTCCCGGGGACCAAGAGGAGACTTTCACAGTCTCCTGGAGACTGACCACCTGGGGGGCCCACAAGGACCATTCAACCCTGTTCCACAGAGTTGGTGTAGGTCAGCAGTGGCGGCTATTCGGTGACGGAGTGACGTGAGCAGGCGAGGCAGTGCCCTGGCACCCACCCCAGCCACCCACCCCAGCGGTGGCTTCTCAGGCCCCGAGCTCTCCCAGGCGCCCAGGAAGGACTATGGGAAGGCCCAGGGGAGGGAAGGGGCAGTGTGTGCGTCTCAGCAGGGCCTTCAGGACATGCGTCCCCCCTCCCCCCTGCGCCCCACAGTAAATGCAAGAATTCTGTTCTTGAAGATGCACATCCTAGTCCTTCTTCTCTGTGACTTTACTTATTTTGGGGGGTGGGGGGCATCACTGCTCTCCGGTGGTGGGAGTAGGAGGCCCAGCCCCACTGCTGGAATTGAACCTCCGTCCCAGTGGGCCGCAGTCCCGCGCACAACCACTACGCCACCGGGGCTCAGCCCTTCTCTGTGACTTTAAATAACCCGTTACCTTGACTGCACGGGCTGCCGTATTTCACGTCTTGTGTGGCGGCGGCTGCAGGTGTGGTGAGAACTGTAGTGTACAATGACCAGATTTTAACATTGGTAAAGCGGGACACCATTGACAGTGGGGGTGGTGGTGGTGGTGGTGGTAGAGGGGGTGTATTCCCTTCCCGTTCTCCCGCTGTTCCCTAGCTTGTCATGCATTCTTTCCAAAAATCAGGACTTTGTTAAAGGGCCAGGAGATGCGGGAAGAATTGTTTAAAAGTGGGACTGTCCCGCCAAAAGCGGAACGTCTGGTCACTTTACTGCAGTGACGCACCCAGGCCACCGTCCCCCGAGGCGTAGGTCCCAGGGCCCAGTTTCACCTCGGGGAATGTGTGGAGCCCCAGAAAGGGGGCTTCCCCCACTGCCAGGCCACCCAGGAGTGGCAGAGCCGTGGTCAGAGCCCAGGTGGGTCCACCTCGCCCCTGGGGTGGAGGCAAAGTCAGGGCTGCTGGTGGTGGCGTTCAGTCCCCCTCCGCCCTCAGGGCTGCCGTGGCTTCCTCTGAACGGCCCGGGCCCAGCGAGAAGGTGAAGGTGACCCTCCCTGAGCCGAGGTCTCGTGGTCATCAGACCGCCACGCAGAGGCCACGCAGGTGGCACAAGTACCTGCAGGCCTCCCACGTGGTGCAATGTGGATGCAGGGTCGAGTGGCTTTGTCACTCCGAGCAGGGCCCTCACCGTAGCCCTGCCTATGGGGCTGGGTCTTTGCTGGGCACTGGGGCGTGTGGAGCAGCGCCCCTGGGCTCAGTCACAGGGGTACCACGCCCCTCCCCACACACCCCCAGCAGTGACACCACAGGACGCCCCAGGCATTGCCCCTGCCTCCTGGGGCAGAACCACCCCAACTGACCCCCCAGAGACTGTGTCCTTGATGACCCGCCCACACTAGCACTGTACACTGTGTGTGGAGGGAGAGCACAGAGCCTGGGGGGGGGGGGGCCTTCCTTCTCGTTAGCACTCCTCTTACCCAGTGGGGTGGTCATTCTGGGGTGTGGAGTGAAAAATGGACCCAATTCAGTTTCCCCCCCAAAATGTTTACTGCAGGGCCCTTCCCCCTACAGCCCTGAGGACGCTGGGTGGGGCAAGGTGGGCGGAGCATTCCTGGCTTCTGCCCACTCAGTGCCAGGACCACCCCTCCCCAATGACGGCCCCCATCAATGATTCCTGACATCGCCCTGTGCCCCTCAGCAAGCAGAGAACCGATTGCTGTGTGAACCTCTGCCCTAGACGGTGGGGGTGGGGAGTACCCAGGCTTGAGTCTGTCCAGGAAGACCCTCCAATGAGGTGACTCTGGGACAGGGAGGGCAGGAGGGAGCTGGCGGTGCTAGGACCAGAGAAGGAGGGTCCCAGGGTGAGTGCCGCGTCCTGGGGTGGGGAGGGAGTGGGTGTGAGGGAGGAAGCCAGATGGCTGGAGCTGGGTGGTCCAGGGCAGGGGGAAGGAGGGACTGTTAGGGCCATCAGGGACCTGGCCCTGGACAGGGTTGGGGGGCCATCTCTGATTTCACGGATCTTACATAGTACCCTGGGAGTAGTTTGAGACGCCCCTGGATCCCGGAGCTCGGAAATGGGCAGATCAACCTGAGTAGGGGCAGATGCAGGCCGCCGACTCGGGGAGCCGGGGGGAGCAGACAGATGCCAGAGAGACAAGACCCTTCACCCCTCGCTGCAGCCTCCCTCACGGCTTTCGCTCTCCTCGCAGGCTCCTGCCCCCTCCCCCACGAGGCCACTGGGTGGTTCATGCGGAAGGTTAAGAAGCTGCGCCCCGACAACGAGGACACGGGGCGTTGGAGGAGGTAGGACCCTCCCGGGCCTGGGCCGCCCGGTCAGTCTGTCTGTCTGTCTCCCACACACCCCAGGTGGCCCCCAGGGGCCGTCTGACTCATGCATAAGGAGACTAGGGGCCACGTGCAGGGCACCCCGCCCCAGCACCTCCCTCCATCGCGTCACAGCCCCACTGTCCCCTGCCGCTGCCTGCTGCAGCGTCGACTCCAGGGGTGCGTGTCAGGACCAGACTCGTCATCGTCATCATCTTGTTGGCTGCTTTCTCAGAAGAAAGTTGCCAGCCCTTTCTTCCGAGGTGCCTGTGGGTGGTTTGGAAACGCCAGCCTCTTGGCTGGTAGTCAGGCGCTCAGCTAGGTACTCCGCCAGGTGTTCCTTTGGCTGGAGGTCAGGACACGCTCCCCCACCAGGCATGACTGGGCACCCTCTCTCGCGCGGAAGCCCTGGCTTCCGTCTGTAAGCTGGGGCTGCCCCCAGGATCAGCTCCCGCGGCCTGGTTGTGCCCAGTTTCCTTCCCAGCTCAGGCTTCTGGCCTGTGTCCATCAGGGCGCCTCCCGACCCCTGGTAGCCGTAAGTACCTGAGAGTTTTCCCTGGCAGACTCTTGGATGTTGCCCACCAGGCCTTTCTTCCGAGGGGCGGCTGGGTGTTCTTGACCACTGGCCTTTGGTTGTCAGCCGAGCAGTTGTCTCTGCCCTCCGCTTGTGGACGCAGACTCCATACAGGCCAGAGGCCCCAGTGGCACCAGAGGGACAGTCCTTGTTGGAGAGAGGGCAGGAGCCCTCCACAGGGACCCAGTTCCAGAGCCATATCCACCCACACAGTCACGCCCGTGCACATCTGGGTGTGCGTGCACACACGGCCGGCCTGTCCTCCTGCCACACACACGCAGAAACACCTCCCCCACCCCCTTTTCCAGGACCCTCCAAGCACCTCCCTCCTTCCTTTCCTGTCACGCCCCTCTCCATCCCTGTGACAGGCTCCAACAGGGTCCCTGGCTGAAGCCCAAGGGGGGTGCGTTGAGCGGACCTCCCCCGAGGGCTCGAGTTGTTTGCTGGGGACGTCTTGGGCTGCTCTTGGCCGGCGCACTTGGCCAGCGCGCTTCGGTGGCCTTGAGTGAAGTGGCTTGGGATTGCTGCTCTGTTCCCAGCTGTGTCAACTCTTGAGTGGAGAGCCCCTCCGGGCAGGGTGGGAGGCCCCGTCGGGCTGTGGGACCACCCTCCGCTCACTTAGGCCTCCTCCCAGCTCTCTGGGGGGGACAGTGGCCTGCTTAGACCCCAGTGGAGAACGGCCTGTCCGCAGGGTCCCCTGTGCACCCCAATGTTGCGTTTCGCTTCTCGTCTCTGGGATTGTGCCTGTGCACCCCGTGAAGACAGCAATGGCGATCAGAGGCAAGGTGGTCTTCCTTCCTTCCTTCCTTCCTTCCTCCCTCCTTCCCTGCCTCTCCTCCCTCCTCCCCTCCCTCCTTTCCTTCCTTGTTCTTCACGGATGGAATGGGTGTGTGGGTGCTGGTGCCCTGGAGTCACCCTGACTTCCGGAAGCAGATTTCCTGGCCAGTCTGGGTGGGCTCAAACCGCCAACCTTTGGCCCTAGCTGAGTGCACAGCCCTCTGCCCCACCCAGTGTCTCCTCAGAAGTCAGCGGCTTGTATGTGGTTTGTTTGCAAGTGGTAAGAGTGGCCCCCTCCGGTTCAGGGACAGGGGAGCCGTGGCGGGAATGATTTCTGCGCTCAGGACGAGGTGTGGAGGTGACCCTCTGCCCAGGTGTCAGCAGGGCTGTGGCTGTGTGGGGTCTGGCATGCCCACTGATTCTGCCTGGCCTCTGGTTACTGCCCGGCATGTAGCTCTGGGCAGGTTCTCCCTGACCCCCCCTTCCCAGGGCCTGTGTGGCCTCAGGGCCCTGAGAGCCCCAATGGCTTGTGTCTCCAAAGCCATCCCCACGGGAGCTGGTCAGCCAGTCCCCCTGTGGGTAGGCCAATAGGAAGGACGCACCCACTTGCTCTTCACCAGGCTCCAGCAACCAATCTGCCCCCACCCAGTGGCCTCCACGGTTGGGCCGCCCTGCACCTGTGCGGGCAGAACCCCCAGGGGGCTTTGCAGCTGAGCAGGTAGCATGCCAGCCTGTCAGCCCAGGGCCCTCGGTGGCGTGCCCAGACTCTGCTCCTGAGAGGACCGTGTCCCTCCGAGGCCCCCTCCCCAGCCCACTCCCTGTGAAGGCTGGTCCGCTGACCAGAGCTGGGCGCCGCACAGGTCACTGAAAGTGGGTGGACAGACCTTCTTCTGCGACAGCACCTCCGGGCGGCCCCCAGTGCGGGCCTGCACCTGCCGCTGGTGTGCCCCGAGCCCGGCGCCCCTCCTGCCCAGCTACCAGCACCTCAGAACTGGGGCACTGCGCCGGCTGTGTTTAGATTTCTTTAAGCAAATATTGACCTCCCTGTGGTCCGCCCACAGCACCACTGGGTCGAGGAGCCTCTGAGTGGGAGGGGCCCTGGCGGGGCAGGGGCAGGTGCACCTTGGTCCCCTGACTCACCGTGGTGGCACCCCACTTCTGGGATCACCCGTAGCACCAGCCCAGGACGGCTCCCCTGAGCTGCCGGCGCCAGGGACGGGCGGGCGGGCGGGCGCCCAAGTACTTCCTGCCGCGTGTCCGTCGGAGGGGGCCCAGTGCGGGCGCGAGTGCCACGGTGAAGGCGTGAAGGCGCTGGCAGGGCCCCTGGTGGATGGTGGGGGCGGGGCGCCCAGGGGAAGTGTGCCAGGGAAGGCACTGAGGGCAGGGGAAACGGGGCGGCAGGTGGTGGGTGCAGGCCTGGCAGAGAGCACCCCCCCCTGGGCAGAGAGCTCACCCCCGCTGCTGCTGCTGCAGAAGGGAGGCGTGCGCTCCAGGGGCGTGGCTGGAGGAGCCCTGAGGAGGCCGAGGATTGTGATTGGTCGCGCTCTCCCCACCCCCTGGGAAACTGGGAGGGGGGGCCCCTCCCTGCACTGTTGGAGCAACGGTTCTCAACCTGTGGGTCGCGACCCCTTTCCCCGGGGTCGCCCGATTCCTAACAGTAACAAAGTAACAGGGATGAAGTAGCATTGAAAATGACTTTATGGCTGGGGCGAGGGGGGGCTGTTTCAGCACCACGTTCGGCACTGGGTGAGGTTGAGAACCGCTGTGTTGCAGAGAAGCACGGAGGCTCCAGGAGTGGGGGGAGGGTGGGGCGTGCTGGGGGCGGAGAGCGGTGGAAGGGCCCCCCTTCACGCTCCTCCTCTCCTGCAGCTTCGCGCTGAATTCCGAGGGGGCGGCGAGGATGGCCTCCGGGGAGGCGTCTCCATCGGCGGCTCCGACGGCGGCGGCCCCATCCACGGCGACGGCGGGCTCGGAGCGCGCAGAGGCGGCGGCGGCGATGGGGGAGCCGGGCGCCCGCTTCCAGGTGCAGAAGCACTCGTGGGAAGGGCTGCGGAGCATCGTGCACGGCAGCCGCAAGTACTCGGGGCTGCTGGTCAACAAGGCGCCCCACGACTTCCGGTTTGTGCAGAAGACCGACGAGGCCGGGCCCCACTCGCACCGCCTCTACTACCTGGGTAAGCCTGGGGTGTCACGTGCACCCCCATCTGTGCTGCCGCAGCTCCGTGGTGTCACAGGATGGTTCCGAGAACCGGCAGCCGGCCCGGGCACGCCCAGGCACCTGTTCGTGGCGGGGAGCGGCCACAGGCTGGGCGGGGCAGGCTGCCAGGAACCCCAAGGCAGGCACCGCTGTGGGTGTCATGGTGGCTGGCGGCAGGGGTGAGGCTGGGCCGCTCTGCTCGCTGGGTGAGCCCTCACCTTCTCACTCCCTTCTCTGGGGCCCCTGCGGCACTCTGTCCGCTGCCCACCTGCCAAGCCCTGGCCGAGACACAGGGAGTGCCTCATATGGGGGGTGGGGGTGGGGAGCATGCCAAAGAGCAGGCGCCAGGCCGTGCCCACGGGTGAGGACACAGGGCCCCTCCGGGAGCCCCACCTCCCCCCACCCAGGAGCCCGGTCCACTGCCCTGCAGTTTACCAGCTGTCCATTCCGCTTGCCGGCGTCAGGTGGGTCCCAAGCAGGGGGACCTGCCCATAGCACTGTGCTCCAGGCAGATGGGCCCACTCCCCAGGGGGTGCTGTGGGCAGCCCTTTGCAACCGGTCACCAGGCCTTTCTCTGGAGGCATGTCTGAGTGGGCTCAAGCTGCCAGTGTTTCGATGGTCACCAAGGGCTTGGCCATCTCTGTCAGACATCCTTGCCCGGGGCCAGGCACGCAGCAAGGGCTGGAATGAGGGAGGGAGGGAGGGAATGACAGAATCAGTGAGTGAGTGGGTGGTGAATGTCATGTCTGGGTTCCAGAGGTCATTCCTGTGAGGCCGGCCTGTGGCCCGAGGCTGATGCCCACTGGTGGGTCCCTCTCTGTGGTCGGACAGACTTTTATGGAAACGCCGGACGACGGCCCGGCCAGCACAGGGCGGGGAGCATCTCGTGCCCAGATTTGTAAATAAAGTTCTATAAGCGCGCTCGCCGACGTCCAGGCTGCTTTCGATGGGCACTGGCTGCCCCGAGAGCCTCTTAGACCATTGACTCCTGGCCTCTGTCGGGGGAGCAAGAACCTGGCAGGACGCAGGCTGACAGTGCCTCACCCTTGTCCCCCAAGAGAGCCCGGCTGCCAGGGCCGAGCCTGCCCGCCTCTGCTCCCGCCACAGGCTCGGCTGAGCCCCCACAGGGGGCGCCTGGTCCCAGGAACCACGGGCCCCAGCACATCGAGCCACCGTCACCCGAGGACTGGACACGCCAGAGCCCAGCCAGAGACTTCCTTCTGTCAGCTGAGACGTGCTGGGGTCAGAAGGAGCAGAGAGAGTGGATGCCCCTGGATGGCAATGGAGAAGGCCGGGCTTGCCATGGACCCTGGAAGAACGTTCCAGAAGGACAACCAGAGTGCTCCTCACAGGCAGGGACGGAGAGACTCCTTCTCACGTGCTGTGGACCTGTGGTCAGGAGAGAGCCATCCCTGCCCCAAGGACGTGGCGCGTGGTCTCCCGGAGGGCCGAGGGGGAGAGGAAGGCCTTCGAGAGGCGGAGGTGCCATGGCTGTGTCAGCGGCTCCTAAGACGGGAGAAGAGTGGTGACGAGGACGCGGACTTGGCGGTGGTTGGCCCTTGTACATGGAGTCACCAACGGGCACAAGCTTGCTGTCCCGGCCAGCAAAGCCGACCACAGGTTGGGGTGAGGTTGTTTGCGGCCAGGGGGGCCGAGGCCCAGCCTGTGTCCCGAGCCCTCGGTCTGGCCTGTGACTGGGGTCCCCGCCGCCCACCCCACCCCGGCTGGCTGTGGTGATGCATTAGCCGTGTGTGTGTGTGTGTGTGTGTGTGTGTGTGTGTGTGTGTGTTAGCGGTGGGCACGTACGTCTCCCTAGGGGCGGCTGGTGATGGCAGGAGGTAGGCGCTGTCCTCGCCTGACTCTCGTGCCAGGAGCAGCGCATGCCAGGAAGCGCCATGGGGCCCTTGGGGCGAGGGCCCACTCATCCCCAGGGAGGGAGGCAGCGTCCAAGTCCTTGGCACGGCCATTGTGTGACTTCCTGTTTGGAATGTGCTGGGTGCTCCTGCGCGTGTCCCTGTGGACGGGGGCTGTCCCTGAGCAGACGCCCGCGCTGGAGCACTGCCCGCTCCCCAGCCTCCCTCCTCGCACTGAAACGTCATCCGCGTGCCCCGTGGGCCGCTCACGGGAAGGAGAGGGGGTCACTCTTCTGCTCGAGAAACAAACCCAACCCCCTGCCCTCTCGTCGATGCCGACCCCCAGCGCCTGCACAGGGCAGGGAGGGACCGTCCCTGTGGGTTTGCCCCGGACCGTGACTTTGTAGAGGAGTAGAAGGCCTTGTCTTTCTCCTGAGGAGCAGTTGGTGGTTTCGAGCGGCTGACCGTTTAACCCCTGCACCCCCAGGACACCCCGTGGAATCACTGTGAGTGGGAGAGGGAGGGCCCTCCGGTGGTGTGCTGCTTACGGGCTGGACCGCTAACTGCAGGGTCTGCAGTTCAAAACCCCCAGCTGCTCCCAGGGCCAAGGACGAGCCTTTGACTCCTGTTAAGGGGACCCACGGCGCCACCTGGCAAGAGGCCACTGATCCACCTTCCACTCTATGGGTGTCACGTGGACTCAGACACCGTGTGGTCTGCCATGATGGTGTTGTGGGGGGCGGGGGAGAGTTTGCGCCGCTGACTTGTCTTCTCACAGCCTGGCGTGTGCCTTCCCCACCGGCCCGGTCACCTCCGTCCCCACCACACTGGTTCTGAAGTCTGAGCCCGTGGCCACAGCCTCTGCATGTGCCCATCTTATCAACCACCAAGCCCCTCCCCGGGGACTGGCCTCTCCTGACAACACGTCCAAAGAGCTGGAGACAAGAAGCCTCCCCCCCCCGCCCCCCACCAGTTGCTAAGGGGCACGCTGGCTGCCCGTGATGGTGCATCCCAGCCAGACGGACTCCTCCCCTTCAAGCTTCCCTCCAGTGAGCGGGACGCTCCCTGTGCCAGCCCCCCCGTGCAGTCGACTCTGGCCCTCTCTACGCTGTGTCCTCACCCACCCCGAAGGCTGCAGCCCCTCGGGGATCTCCGTCAGCCGGGCCTGCACGTCCTCCGCGCTCTGCAGCAGTGTCTTGTCGCCCGGCCTCTGTCCCGCTCAAAGTGGCCAGTTCCTGTTTCAGAGTCTGTGTTGCTCACCTGGGGGGACAGCCCGGATACCCCCCCAACCCCCCCCACACACACACACATGAGCTGACAGAAGAGGGTGGCCCTGAGCCAGGGCATCCACACACCCCGCTCTGCTCCCTGGCGCTGCCCGTCTGGACGTGTCACACGAACGGGGCCACGTGGGCCCAGCCGAGAAGGGGGCCCTCCTGGCCAGCCGCGGGTCTGGCGTTCTGTGCCCGGCCCCTGACCCGAGCGTGGGGTCAGTGACGTTCCCTGCATTGGAGGCCGGGTCAGAGCCCGGCGGTGGGCCGGCTGCGAGCGGGAGCGGCCCCGTTCCCGTCCTCTGGAGGTGTGGCCTCCGTGGCGCTCAGTACTCCTCGCACAGCACAACCCCGGGCGCCTCCACCCAGCTCCAGGACGCTCTCATCGCCCCTGAGAGAAATGCTGCGTCCCGTTTCCCCGGGCAACCTCTCGCCCACCTCCTGCCTGTTCTGGACGCTTCGTCCGAATGAAACGTGACCCTCTGGTGTGACCAGGAAGAAGGACAATGTCTGCACGGTCCAGTGTGTGGGCAGGACCCAGCTTGGGCCCCCGGATGGGAGTGAGGCCAGGCAGCCCCAAGAGCCAGGGTCCGTGTCTCATCACTGCACCCCAGGGGCTGGCCGAGCGCTGCGTTTGCCCTGGGCGTGCCTTCAAAGCAGACCTGTGAGCTCGTGGCTCCCGCTGCCCCTGCTCCTTGGGGACTGGCTACGCTGTGGGTTTGTCAGGCCCCACAGCTCGAGCTGGCGTGGCCTCCTCCCGCGGTCACCAGGCGCATGGGGAAGTCAGCGAGTTACCCTTCAGGATCAGGATGCTAAGGATGCCGTTCCCCCCGGTCCGGAGCGCCGCTTCTCCACCCTGTGCACTGGGCTTCACTGGGAGTGCAGCCTGCTGCCCTGGTCCACCCTGGTCTGCCTGGTCCTCAGCCACTGGGTGACTTTCAGAGGTTCACTGCCAGTCCCGCCTCCCCAGCCTGCCTCCATCTGAAAGCTCCGCTGGCACCTGTTCAGACCGGGCCCCGCGACAGACGGGCGCTGGCCGGCATGGCTCCGGGTCTGGCCTGTGGACAGCGAGGGCTCCCTCACTGAGCCCCCCGCCTCCCTTCTCCCCCAGGGATGCCTTACGGCAGCCGGGAAAACTCCCTGCTCTACTCGGAGATCCCCAGGAAGGTCCGGAAGGAGTCGCTGCTCCTGCTGTCGTGGAAGCAGATGCTCGATCACTTCCAGGTGAGCCCAGGGGGGCAGGCTGTACCTTCCTGGTGCGGGTGTGGGCAGGGCTGGCACATGTGTGTGTCGGGGGGCGGGGGGAGGGAAAGACAGGGCAGGGGCTGTGTCACCCAGGGCACCACTCGGCCCTGCTCCCCTGCTATGTCATGTGTTTGTGCATGTTTGGAAGTACACGGACCAGAGGCTGTGCCCCCAGGACGCCGCTCACTTCCTGGGGCGTCACCTGGGCACTCGGGCTACTGGAGACGGCACCTCTGTCTGAGGCCGCCCTCGAGCAGGGCCACAGATGCCCCACACCTCCCCGAGCCCAGCAGTGGCCCTTATGTGTGCCCCCCCCCCCCATCCCAGCACCCCTTTTGACGCAGGCTGACCTGGAAGAGTCCCTTCTGGGGAGACTGGGCTCCTGTGGGGTGGAGAGGCGAGGCCCGGCCGATGTGAGCCAGTGGGGGGTGGGGGGTGCTAGACTGTGATCCCCAGAGCAGGAGACCAGCCCTCTCTCCCGGTCACTGCGGGGCTTGAACTGCTGACCTCTCAGCCATGATGCCAGCAGGGCTCTGCGGAGAGAAGATTGCTGTGGGTGCCCCTGGCTCTGGCCCCCAGCAGCCGTGTCCAGATGCCACAGCCCATCTTCCATTGTTGCTGTGCAGCCAGCAGTCTTACCTCTTAGAGGGCCTTCCCCTCTCTCGCTGAGCCTCTCCGCTTTCCCTCTAACAATGTATCCCAAGTCTTGCCACCTGTCTTCTTCCAAGAGAGGTCTGTGGCCCTGTGGCCAGTCCATGGCACCTTCAGTGTGATTCCCCAGCCCCACGTGTCAGGTGCTGTCCAGATTCTTCCTGGGTCCTGGGGAGTCGATGTCCAGCATCCAGTCTCTGCTCTCGGACACTCGAAAGTGGCCTGTGCGTTTCTCATTGCGTCCAGCTTCCCTCACGGGAGGCCCCCAAACCGGTGCCTTCCGGCCACAAAACAAAGCGAGATCAGACAGACAGACAGAGGAACCCAAGTTCCCTGCTATCGAATCAGCGCCAACTCGGCAGCCTCCTGGACAGGGCGGGACTGTCCCTGAGGTTTCTGAGGCTGCAGCTCTTCACAGACACAGCAAGAACGCCTGCCCGGCTTAGCCTCCTCCCAGGGATCAGCTGGTTTCAAATCAGCAGCCCCCACTCCCCCATGTTGCCAGGATCCCTTGCCCCAAGAGGTCTTTTTCCAGATCAGTTATTTCTGTGACCGACTCGCTGCTCCCCCCTCCACCTTAGCCTGCCCCCCCAAACAACAACCAAAAAAACCCCCGCTCTTCTCATCTCTTAGTCGGCTTGGTCTTTGAGAGGCCACCTTTCCAAGGCGCCCTAGTGGCACCGTGGTTGAGTGCTGGGTAAGGTCCCTGGTTCCCACCCTCCCAGCGGCTCCCTGAGAGGGTCCTGGCAGCCTGTCCCTGGGGGGGAGCAGCCCCCCCCGTCCCCCGTAGCCCTGGGCTCTCCCCCAGTTGGACTGGGCGGACGGCACGCACTCCTGACAGTAGGTGTACGTGCTCGGTGAGCTGTTTTCATCAGTGAGGCTGCTGTCAGGTGTCCAGGGGACGGAGGGCCCAGCGCCTGCGGGGCGCCCCTACCCC
>PVJH01044277.1:0-13105 GCA_004026705.1 Nesogale talazaci | reverse complement strand
CCTCTTAAAAAAAAAAAAAAACTACTCTTCCCCTCCCCTCCCCTTTTTAAAAAAATTAATCATTTTATTGGGGGGGGGCCCTACAATTCCCATCACAATCCCTAACAACATCAGTTGTATTCAGGCCACTTTTACACACCCATTGCCATCATCACTCTCAAAACATTCTCCCTCCCTCCAAGCCCCCATTATCAGCTCCCTATATTACGCTTCCTCCCCCCCTTCCCCTTGAACCCTTAGTAATTTACAAATTATTTTTTCATCCTGTACACTGTCCAGTGTGTCCCAACACTCACTTCCCTGTTGTCCGTGCCCCAGAGAGGAGGCTACATGTAGATCCCTGAAGTTGGTTTTCCCTTTCTATTCCTCAATCCTTCCATCCTCCTGGTATTACAACTCCTATTACTAGTCTTGATGGATCATATATCCTAAGTTTCCCATGTTTCCAACTTCACTGTACATCTGGTCTACCTGGATTTATGTGGTAGAATTGGGGTCCTGATAGTGGGTGGGAGGCAGCATGGAAACTAGAGGAAGGTTGCATATTTCATAGCTCCTACGCTGTATCTTAACTGACTCATCTCCTCCTTGTAATCCCTCTGTAAAAGGATGTCACCTCACCTATTGATGGGCTTTAGGTCCCCAATCTGTACTCCCCCTCATTAATAATAATATAATTTTAGCTCATTGATGCTTGATGGTGGTGAAGAAGCTGATGGTGGCCGGCTATCAAAAGATGGAGTGTCTGGGGACTTAAAGGCTTGAAAGTAAACAAGCAGCCATCTAGCTCAGAAGCAACAAAGCCCACATGGAAGAAACACACTAGCATGTGGAATCATGAGGTATCAAAGGGATGGAAGAAACACACTAGCATGTGGAATCACGAGGTGTCAAAGGGATGAGATATCAGGCTTCAAGAACTCAAAAGCACAACTTTGCATGCTCACTTTCCTGATATGATTCCTGAGGACAAATGTGTGCATAAGCAAATGTGGTGAAGAAAGCTGATGGTGCGCAGCTACCAAAAGATATAGCATCTGGGGACTTAAAGGCTTGAGTAAACAAGCGGCCATTCAGCTCAGAAGCAATAAAGTCCACACGGAAGAACCACACCAGCCTGTGTGATCATGAGGTGGTGAAGGGATCTGGTGTCAAGCTATTTATTTTTTATAAGCTTTTTATCTTAGACTAATTTTAATTTCCCAAAAGTTGCAAAGAGATAAAGGCAAAGTTCTAAGATGCCTGTCACCTTAATGTGAATATCTGGGATTACCTGAAGGAGTACATTGGTGTGTGGTTCTTAACTCAACTTGATATTTCTTTTTTTTTAATTTTTTTTAATTTTATTTTTTTAATTTGATATTTTTTTTCGAGATCCCCGGGTCTACCAGTGATGTCTCCTTTGTTTCTATTATAATATCCAATTCAGAATGACACTTTGAATTTAGTCCTCAGATATTTAATCTCCTCTTATCCATGAGAGATTCTTAGTTTTCTGTTTTTTGTTAATGACCCTGACAGTTTCAGGAGTATAGAATAACTAGCTTACAAACTGGTTCCCCATTTGAATTTTTCAGATTTTTTTTTTGTTATTTGAATTGGAGTTATGGATTTGGCAGAGGAATAACACAGAGACGAAGTTTCTTTCTTATCACATATTTTGCTTGTTTGCTTTTCATGCTTTATGCAAGATTATAAAAGAGTCTCTTATGTAAGAAAAAAAGTCATATTCATTTCTGTATTCTTCTTTGCTGGTCAGTAATTGTCTTCTATGAAGTAAGTATTCAGTTAATATTCATCAAATTAATTAAAATGGTTATATCCCATAATAGAACTATTGTGTGGGAAGATGAGACAGTCTACCACTGTAAATTAGAGTTCTGACAAATGAAGCCCAAACCATAGAGGAGAAGAACTCAAGTATCTGCAATTTCCATATTTTTCTCCGAGACCAGTAAATCAAGCTGTCTTATATTGATATGTGGCACGCTGAGTTCCTCAAGCCCCAGAGTTTACTTCTAGAAAGACATTTACCAGTTATCTGTTCCATTCCTTCAGGGCAATTTCATAAATTCAAGGAAGTTAATCCACAGGGCAATTTAAAATTTAGGGAAATAGTATGTTAGTTAGCTGATGTGCTCCCCTCCACAGCCACATCTGGTTAAAACAGGCCTTCAGACGTGACATTAAGGGAGAAGTTCAAGTTTTGCACTGGTTCCACAGAAACAGGTATGTGTGACTTCGCAGTCTTTACATTTCCTCAGAGTTTCTCAGTATAGTCAGCTGCGGCATTGACTTCCGTGTCGTTTTCCCAGACTCAGAATTAAAACTGAAGATGCATCTGTTCTCCTCAGGGAATCACATTTTGAGGGTTAACATGGGCTTTTTCATCCTTTGCATAACGATTTTCCATGCCAGCAAGACTTTTATATATGGCTATTGTCTGAACAAATCAGATGTGAACCAGGAAACCGAAATAAAAGTTCCTCATTCAAAACACAGACACACGGACAAGGGAAGCCACCGTGAACATGCATTTCTTGACACACTTTCTGCAATTCCCTGAAGTCCTATAACCTTCCCTGACATCAGTGAGAATTATTAGTTTTGTTCTCCGCTGTCGTGTCTCATGGTTACTTCTAATTGAAATGGAGGTGTTCTGAATAGCACAATCAGTTAAGAATCTTGCCAAGTGCCTCATTTGGATAATTTATGGGGGGATTCGATGCTGATGAGTTCAGAGCCCATGAGTCCCCAGAGTCCTTAATCTTTGATCATATTTTCTGGTGGGACAATGCTTGATGAGAGTGGAGTTTGAAGATAACTACTCCCTGCAAATGTATTTATCAAATACCAATGTTCCCAGCAAAGTGATTTGAGAAGGGGATTACCTATCACTGGAAATGAACCACAAGGAGTATCTTAATTTGAAGAAAGTATAGGCTTGATACTTTTTAATGAATTCCTGATATTGAATAAAATGCACCACAGCTCTCCAGTTTAAATGACTTATTTCATCAGAGACATGAAAAAAGTGGGAAAGTGGCAAAGAACAAAATGAAGGTATTAACATCTTTGAATAAGATTCTGCTGAGAAGTGGCTGTGATAATGGTAAAAAGAAATTTAAAAAGTGCTTCTAGATCATGTCAAGGACATATCTTTTCTACAGCTCCAGGTACCAGATGCAAGTTTCTTCGAAGTGAACTGCACCCAGCCCAGGAAATATGCAATAGCATTCGCTCATGTATCAGATTCATACACACTATCATGTCGTCAGTTCTGACTCAATATCCAGAACGAGCTGCCCCATGTACCCCAGGGATGGAACAGGTCTCCGCTTTCTTCTGTTTCCAACTTCTGACCTTTCCTTTAGGAGACATTTAATTCATGCTTTATCTCATCCCTTTAATTTTTCAATTTTTTTTGGTATGTGCTATTTATTAAATAGTAATTAGTGAGTAATTACGTAAACCTATGCATATTTGGAATACACAATGAACTTTATTTTAAGGGCTAATGAACCAGTGATACACACATTTTGGAGAACATTCTCTCTCTCACTTGTAGATAGATGATAGGGAGAGTCATAGATAGAGGTCAGTGCTTCTGTCCACTCCTTTTTGGTTTTAGTGTATATTAATACATTCATTTGTCGATAACTATTAAATTATTGGCTGCATTGTATGCAAAATGTATTTCATCTTGTTGCTTTTCCTCTTGAACTGCTCCTAGTGTCTTTGATAGATTCGATCATTTTTTGAGAATCTTCTCACTTTATACATCTGATCACCCAAGTTAATGCATGTTACAGTCTAGGTATTTACATTCTCTTACCCGTCCAACTTTGGTAACCTTCAAAGAATGACTCTCAGATTATAACTTTTTCCTTGGCTTTTTAATAGTATTGATTCCATATACTATCTACAATCAGTTATCATCTGTTGATGTGTTATGATTAGCTAATTTTACTCAAGACAATTTCTTCTAGGTTTTGCCATGTTGTGGAGTGTTTAATAAAGTCATAGTTTCTTCAAATCCTGCATAGTTTTGCATATGTGCCAAACATATGTATATGTGCCACAATTCATACATAAATCCATTGATGTGTCCTTGGATTGCTTTCATCTTTTTGCTATTATGAAGATTGTTGTGCTGGACAAAGATGTACATGCTGAAGGGAAATGATGAGTTTCTTATTGCTCTGCCTTTATTTACCTGGGATATACTGTCAGTTGTGTTTTCTGCATCCCATTGTATTTCTATATCTTTACAATTTTTTAATCTTTACAATTTTTAATGAAAGCACTATACTATTTTCCACAATGGTTGCAGCATTTTATAGCTCCACTCTCAGCGAAAGTAAAGCTATTCATAGTTTCCTCATCATCTATTGTTCTCTGGTTTTTAAAATTTTGTTATTAGGTGTGAAATGATATCACATTGTTGTTTTGATTTGCTTCTCTCAAATGTCTAATGATCTTGAGCATTTCCCTATATGTTTGTTAGATCAGATTGACTAGAGAAACAAATCCAGGGGCATTCATGTATGTATAGAAAAAAAGCTTTATATAAAAGAGCAATTGCATATTAAGAAAACATCCCAGCCCAGTCTAGATCAAGTCCTTAACTCTGATATTAGCCCATATGTCTGATTCTGATGTCTACATTTCTCTTCAGACTCACACAGTATATGCAATGGTGGCAAGTGCAGGAAGATAACAGACCTGTAGCGAAGATTCTGGTGGAGCCAGTGGCAATGGAAGCATCTCAGTATTGGCAGAAGTCTCCATGTGGTTACCTAAACTCTCTGAGTGTGGCCCTTTAACACTTCAACATGAAGGTGAAGCAGAGAGAGAGAAAGAGAGAGAGTTTCCAGAATCCACATGAGAAGGCCTTGCCAACAAGAAGGCATCACCAGGTTGTGAAGTACTGATGGACTAGACTAGACAGGTTTGACTACGTCCATTCACTCTTAATACCCTCAAGTTGACATGAGATTACGTAATTACAACAAGGTGCATGTTAGTGACTTAAATTTTCCCTTTGGTTAGCTATCTGTTTGTTTCGTATGTTTAATTGGATATTTTATTTTTCTTTCTTTTTACTCATTTTGTGAACCCATCTTTGTGATGTGTACAAATGTATTAATTGAAGCAGTTCTCAGTTGTCCTTGTGAATTTTTAGTTATATTTGGCAGTCTACTTATGTCAGTTATGAGGACCTCAACATTTCATGCTATTCTTTCTCTGATAAGCTTCATAGTTTTAAGCTTTGCCCATTTGATAGTAGTTTTTGTATATACTGAGAGTTATGGATCCTGTATCTTATTACTGCAAACGAATATCAACTTTTTCCAGGACCATTATTTAAAGAGATTACAAAGAACATCTATTTTTAAGGGAGGAGGTTTACTCCTGGGTTCTCCATGTTCTTCTACTGTTCTATGTGTCTGTCATCATGTCAGTATCAGACTGCTTAGCCTCCTACTTTGTTTTTCTTAAAAACGTTTTACTTGCCTGTGGTTTTCTTTGGTTTCCACAGAAAGCGGTGACTAGTATTTCATTTATTTTTTTTAAGGCATCACTGCCCTCTGGTCGTGGGAATAGGAGGCCCAGCCTTTGCTGTTGTGGAGCTGGAATTGAACCTCCATCCCAGTGGCCCGCAGTCCCATGCACAACCACTATGCCACCAGGGCTCAGTCTAGTATTTCATTTCTTTTAGGAGAGATGATGAAACCTAAATTGATACTGTGATTATATCTATAGATTGCTTTGCATAGCATTGATATGTTTACAATGTGCATTAAATTTTTCTATCACAAATTTTGGTATATTCTTTCATTTGTGTAGGTCTCTTTTGGTTTCTTAGAGTAATTTTTAGTATACTTTGTGTAAGTTTTCATGAGTTTGGTTGCACATAGTCCTAACTACACACACACACACACACACATATACACACATATATGTAAAGGTGGTGACTTCTTGTATATACACATTGCTCCATACTCTTTTGCTTATTTTTTCTCTTGGTTCTTGGAGTATTCTTGTTGAGTCCTTAGGGTTGTCTACATACAGTTTTCCATCATTTGCAAATAGCAGTACCATAGTTTTTGTAGTTCATTGTTAAGTTGGATGTCTTTTATTTCTCTTTCTTGCCTTATTGTTCTTGCTAGGATTTCTAATCCAATATTGAATACACTTCATGCTGAAGGACATTCTTGTCTGGTTCCTGTTTGAAAATGCACTCTGTTCAGTCCCTCTTCATATAGAATGATTTGGGACATTGTTTTCTTGCTTTAATGGAGATGTCGTAAATTCTTGAGAACAGCTGTTGAAATTAATAAAGTGTCATTTTAGTAGCACTTTGGTTAGCCTTGTGGTTCTTAAGTTTGTTTTATGTATGGGCTATGTTGATTTTTTTCTAATGTCGCACCTTTTAATTTTTGAACCATTCAATGTTCTATCTGATTTTGAACGATATTAATACCTGATATCAATTATATTATATTATTTTTGACATGCTTTTGAATTCTATTGGCTAGAATTTTGTTCAGAAGTTTTGCATCACTATTTATGTGATCTAGTCCATTATTTTAATTCTTAGTGATTTCTTTCTTGGTGGTAATATCGATGACATGCTTCCTTCACATACGCGTCCAAAAATGCTTGATCCTTTCCTATGTTTTTGGCTACTTTGAGTTGAATCAGTGTCACTCCTTCTCTGACTGTCTGTTAAAATTCACCAGTGAAACTGGGCAAGTACTTTTTTCTTCTCATCACTGTTATTAGAAGTTTTATATGGTCTCCTGGTTTTCTTTATTTGTTATGATTTGTTCAAGTATATGACCTAATTTTGTGTCAGTATGTTTCTTGAAACATGTCCATTTATCTTCCGTTTTAAAATTTACTGGAATACAGTTTTTCATAGTATTTTGTTGGTATCTTTTTATGTCAATACTTAGTTGTTGTTTTTTTAAATGTAGTGAGGCTTGCTTGGTGGATTAACATGTGGTTTATTCTAGAGAATGTTCTTTGTGCTCTGGAAAGAATATACATTTTGCTGTGCCAAAGTAGTGATATCTATATTGATTTTATTGTTCTATTTGGTCTTTGGGGGGAGGCTCATGTATTTGTTTGCTTCTCAGTTATCTATTCCTATCCTGTATTGCTGTGGATAGTTACATTTGATGTGTCTTAAGTGATATTTTCTATAAACTTAAGCATTGCATGGTGATTTTAGTCAATGTTCTCTCTTTTGCAAAATCAAAGGTTTTACTTGTATTTTTGATAGCTACTCAAATTGAGTGTACTTAAGAATTAATAGCAAGTACAGTTAATTTGTTTGAAAAAAATGATATATTGAATGATCTTACATGTTTCATATAGATGTCTATTTCACTCAATTTTTTTTCATGTTTTTGTTTTGTTTTGTTTTGTTTTGGGCATCACTGCTCTCCCATGGTGAGAGGAGGAGGCCCAGCCCCACTGCTAGAATTGAACCTTCATTCATCCCAGTGGGCCGCAGTCCTGTGCACAACCACTATGCCACCGGGCTCAGCCCATTTTTATGTTTTATTAACATATTCGGATCATTTTCTTGAATGCATTGCAAAGTAGCATGGTTATATTTCTGATTAGAAGGCCCTTTGATTTCCACATACTGTCCTCCTTTGTCACTTTTGACAGTTTTTGTTTCTGTGTCTATTTTACCTGGGATGAGATGAGATCCGTCTTATATCTCTGGTGACTACCTGCTTTTTCTCTAAAGGATGTTCCTTTTAAATAGTATATCAATGGGCCATCTTTTCTTGTTTGTTTTGCTACTCTCTATGTCTTGATAGATGCATTTAATCCATTGCTAGTCAGTGTATTTGTTGACGAGTATGAATCCACTGGTGTCACTTTGTTGTGGCTCGTGTGCACGGTAGACTTTGGGGAAAAGACGACAGAGACGTAAATGAAGGTTTGCTAGTGGAGATGGAGAAGCGTTGACATATTGTAGGACTCAGAGAGGAAGGAGCACTAAGCTGGGCTTGCTGCTACAGCTACACGCCATCCAGTTGACACTAACTCACGGCAACTGCAACACTCCCTGCAGCATCCCACAACTGGTTTCATGGCTTAGTCACCTTTGTGTAACCTTTGTGTCGATTCCGCTCACAGACGTTATCCTTTTTTTTTTCCTTCACGGATTCCCTACCTTTCCAAGCACAATCTCTTTTTCCAGGGGCTGATCTACTCTACTAGCCTGTCCAAAGAATGTGAGGTGAAATCTCACTATAAATGCTTTTAAGAAACCTTCTGCTGAAGCTTCTCCAAGACAGGTGTGTGTCTTCCTCAGGCAGTGTGCACATAGCACATCACTCTGCTTCTCCAACCCCAGCACCGGATGCAGAGGCCTCAGTCCACCGCTGATCTTCCTCTCCGAGGGTGGTAGGTGTTCCTTAGGATTGGGGAGATGGCTGAGAACGAAGGAGATGCATTGTGACTAAAGAGAGTTTGACGTGAAGAAGTCCATTTACATTTCAAATGAGATATTTGGAAAATAGTAGGTACAACTGGTTTAATGAATTTTTAGTTGAGCTATTTAGGAAAAAGTTTTATGGTGAAAAGAGTGAAGTGGCTGAGCCCCGGTGGCATCGTGGTGGAATGCGGGACTGCAGCCGACTGACTTGGTGGTTCAAATCCAGCAGCGGCTCTCCAGGGAGAAGCAAGGCTGGACCTCCCACTCCCACCAGAGGGCAGTGATGTCTAAAAAATAAAATTAAAAACTAAAATAAAATAAATAAAGAAAAGTGTGAAGCATATCCTACAAGGAATATCTTAGTTACCACAGCAAAGTAGAAGGGTGGAAAGGCAGCTTACCATGAAAGCCAGAGAGATGGCGTTGAGTGAGGAGAAGAGTTTCGACATACGGTCACAAGGGGAAACCTTTCAAAGTTGGGAGAAAAAGGAGTTTTCAATAGCATCTAATTCTATTAAGGGTATAACAAAGAGAAATTTAATGAAATTGTGCTATTGGTTGACATATTACTTTACCTTGTGTCAGGAATAGAATGTTAGGCAGGGTAAAGACAGTTATATCAAGAAACATGCCTACTTTGGGCCATTTGAGTCCTTTAACTGCTGATAGAATGTGCCCATAGATAAGGAACTCAATACATGAGAGAGTGGGGATGATTGATGAAGGTACCTGAATCAAAGAGTTTGCTTCTTTAGGACAAAGTGTTCCTTTCTCTCTGAAGAAAGCCAAAGAGATCCTTATTTGGATAATTATAGTAAATGGCCCATATATATTAAAGTTGTCATTTTGTTCCAAATATGATTTTTGGTTATTTTATTGAACTTCCTCAATTATTAATTTCCACAGACTTTTCTACATAGGATGTCACCAAATATCAAAAGAAAGCACTAGAACCAAAAGGAAATGTAAGCAGAGTAGGTGGAACATTATTTTTATAAAACCCGCAATCCTATACTTTTCTCTATAGAAGTCTATGTGCTGCACGTATGAGCAAGATGAGCAAGTTCTCAGAACACAAGACACCAGAGTCCTTGCCTTCAAGGCAACCTATCTAACTAGTGTAACAAATCCATTAACCGGGATATCGGATAATGTATAGACAAAACAGACTGCCAACTTTAGACTTTTCCCTTGGAAGGAGATGAAGCCTGTATACTGTAGACGCAGATGAAAAGTTTAATTCTCAAAGACAGTCACAACTGATATCACACAAATACCCTATTTTTTTATTTTTTTTCAGGTTGAAACTTCCATAAAGGACTAGTTTAATAGCTCCCCAGTAAAGGTGATGAGAGCCATTGGGAAAGAGAATGTTTTCTGTTTCTTGCCGTAAGTACCCTTTTGAATTCACTACAGTGTGTGAGCACGCTTACAGCATTTTCAATATAACATTAGAGTGTGAGAGAGAAAAGGTAGTGATCACCCTGAGAGAAATGCTTTTGAGAATAACAGGGGAAAAGTCATCTTCTTCATGGTAAGATTCACAAAGTAATTCCATGGCAGAAAAGTCAAGGTAAATATTTACACAAAGTTTCTTAGAAGCTACAGGAGGCTATAACCCTGAGTATTTCTATTTTAATATTTATCTTATGCTTTCAGAAATTAGTTTCATGACCATCATTTCCCAAAGGGTCAGTATTTGAGGAAATTACTGCATTTGGGACCAGACTCTGATGCCTATATAAAACAAAACTTTATAATTATTTTAAAAGACAAGGAGAAAAGCTTCCCAAGTGCCCTTTGGTATGGAAAACATCCAAATTGTTTTGCATATGCTCTGGTTCCCTCACCCAGAGGTTGGCCCACCCATGGCAGACATGTGAACATTCAAACTGTTTCCCTATTTTGAGTCTGTAGGAAAAGAGAAGGAGGGATAATTCAGAATGAAAGGAAAGTAATGAAATCTTCCTGGAAGTAAACTGGAAGATTGCACAGTATTGTGAGTTTTCAGCACCCAAAGATAAAACTCCTCTATTTATTGATTTCTCCTTAGGGCAGATATGCAAATAATATGATTTTTTATTTTCCTTTTGTGCTCTCCCTATCACCAGGCTTAGTCCTATAAACTTTATTTGACTCTAATTGAAAATACACATACATATTTCTACTTTTCATGTATGTAGGCATGGGTATAAAATTGTCATTTTTTATCAATCTTTAATTGAAATGTTGAGTTTATTATGCATTAAGCCAATAATGTTTTCAGTACATAGGTGTGTGTTTACAAATATTATTTTTCATCTTTCTTGAAACTCTGGAATCATTGGAGTTGAAGAGAAAGAACAAAATCTGCAAAGGGGGGTTGCAATGGGTTGTACCCTCTTCTTGGCAAAGAAGCAGTAAACATTTTGGGCAAAATATCTGAAGAAAAGTTATGAGTAAAGACCAACAAGACTTTATTGAGCATGTGTTGCTTCAAGTGATTAAAATATGGCTTTTAAGGTAAAGGTTAAGATTACAAGTTATATAAAATCGAGGACACAAATGTACTTTCATCATTAAATATTAGTGTAATCCCAAACAGGTCACTTTTTAAAAATCATTTTATTGGGGATTCGTACGTCTGTATCGTAATCCATACATGCATCCATTGTGTCAAGCACATTTGTACATAATGTTGCCATCATCATTTTCTTTGTGTTTGTGTGTGTGTGCCATCATTGTTTTCAAAGCATTTTCTTTCTACTTGAGCCCTTGGTTTCAGCTTCTCATTTTCCCCCTCCATCCCTCTCTCTCAAACCCTTGATACTTTATCAATTGCTATTATTTTTTCATGTCTTTCACTGTCTGATGTCTCCTGTTACCCAATTGTCTATTGTTCATCCTCCTGGGAGGGGGTTATGGATAGGCCATTGCAATGCATCTCCCCCTGGCCCCCACCCACGTTCCCCTACTCTTCTGGTGTGGCTACTCTCCATATTGGTCCGAAGGAGTTTGTTCATGTTCTCTGTGCTTCCAGTTTCCATCTGTACATGCTATGGTCTAGCCAGATATGTGAAGTAGAAATAGGGTCATGATTGTGAGCAAGGCAGGAAGAGTGAAAGAACCAGAGGAAAGCTGTATGTTTCATCAGTGCTATATTGCACTCTGACTGGCCCATCTTCTCACTATGACCCTTCTTCAAGGGAATGTCCAGTTGTTTACAGATTGGCTTTGGGCCTTTACTCCAAAGTTCCACAAGGCCCATCCACATTAGGATATTTTGCTCTGTGTCTTTGATGCCTGATACCTGATCCCATCTCTACCTCATAATCACACAGACTCATGTGCTTCTTCCATGTGAGCTTTGTTGTTTCTCAGGTAGGTGGTTGCTTATTTTTCCTCAATCCTTAAAAATCCCAGATGCTATATCTTTTGATAGCTGGGCACCATCAGCTTTCTTCACCACATTTGCTAAGTACCCACTTTGTCTTCAGCGCTTGTGCCTAGAAGGTGAAGATCTCAGAGTGCCCTACTATTAGAACAAAGTATTCTTGTGTTGAGGGAGTATTTGAGTCAAGAACCATTGTCCATCTGCTATCTTAATACTAAACCTATGATTTTATGATATTTCCATATCTTCATATTTAAATATGCTTACATATGTACATGCTTGCATTTAGATCTCTGTAAGTGCTGTTTGCCCCCTAGTTTTTTTTTTCCATATTTCCTTTTACTTTCTTTCATCCTACTATCATGTTCATCCTTTGTTTGGGTTTCAGTAATTCCTCTGAGTTACATTGTCCTTGATCAAGCCCTAGCAGGCCTCCTACACCCTGCTTGCCATCAATTTTTGGTCACGTGTTCCCTTGATCCTGGGTTTCTTAACACTCACTTCCTTTCCCTTGACTTCCCCTCTTCCATGTGCCCCTGAACTGTCATCCCATTCTTCTCTCTCCTGGCTTCTTCATCCTGCCTATCCCATCCAGATAGACAAGCATCAACAGCAATATGCACAGACGCATGATTGAGCACAACAAAGCAACAATAAAAAATAAAACAATAGCAACAACAACAAAAGTCAATGAAAAAAGAAAGAAAAGAAAAGCCTGTGAGTAGTTCCAGGTTTATTGGTTGTCCTTTAAGAGTGTTTTCCAGTCGAGTGTGATGGGGCAATAGCCCTGGCCCCAGTCTATTTTTTATGTTTCCAGGGGTCTTCCTTGCTCTGCCCCCCTTGGTGCTCTGTTGCATGCCCCCAACATCTCACCTCCATGTGGTAGGGTCAGGGTGGGCCCAGTTTCAGCTGTCTGTCTCGTGTTGACCCTGTAGTGCTATTATGGGTCAATGAGAAACTTCTTGTCTCTGTGCAGTGGCTGCTCTGAGCAGGAATATCATCCTCAGGGCTTGGTAGACAAGGGGGTGCTTCACTCTTTTCCTTCCACCTCGTTTGCTCCTGTGTGCTCCGATCAGAAACATCCCTCTCCTTGAGCTGTAGCTTCGGCGCTGTCTGTTGAAGTGAATTCTTCTGTGGGGAAGGGGCTGTTCAAGTCTTTGGTAGTGGCTCGGCCCCTCAGATATCTCTATAGGTTTCCTGTTTCATGCCAGTGTATAATGTTCTTGTCTTGGAACACTGGGTTGAAGTCTGGTCCCTTCGTCCCTGTA